>JAWQEG010005037.1:0-144894 GCA_033782935.1 Petrolisthes cinctipes
GCGTATCGTCGAGCGAAGGCATCTGGGGACTTTGACGGTCATAGAAGACTGAATCGAAACGTGAAGTCCAAAATAAGGGCGGCTAAGCGTGCTGAGGAGGTCCGTGTGGCTAGACTCTGCAAAGAGAACCCCAAAGAGTTTTTCAGTTATGTGAATGGCCGTAAACCAATCCGACGCAGGATCGGTCCCTTGGTGAATGAGGATGGAGCATTGATGCACTCTGATGCAGAAAATGCTAACCTCTTAAATGAGTACTTCTCTTCAGTGTTCTCTGAGGAGAGTGGTCCCATTCCCGAACCTTTGGACTCCTTCAGTGAGAAGTTGGAGTCAATGGTCTTCACCCAAGAAGAAATCGAGAGAAAAATAATCGAATTAAAAGCAAACAAGTCCCCCGGTCCGGATGGGTTCTTACCTAGAGTGTTGAAAGAAGTGCATGGTGAAGTATCACGGCACCTGTGCATGGTCTTCAACAGGGTAATCCAGACTGGATGCGTTCCTAGAGACTGGCGTGAGGCAGAGGTGACTCCTATCTTCAAGAAGGGAGATGCTAGCCAACCGTCAAACTACAGACCCATCAGTTTAACCTCGATAGTCTGTAAACTCATGGAGAGCATCATGGTGGACAAAATAACAGCACACTTAGAATCAAATTTGCTACTGAGGGGTTCCCAGCATGGGTTCCGGCAGCACCGGTCATGCCTCACAAATCTGGTGGAATTCTTCCATTTTGTTTTCAGTGAGCATGATCGGGATAAAGCGGTCGATGTTGTCTACTTAGACTTTCAGAAAGCCTTTGATAAGGTACCCCACCGCCGCCTCCTTCGGAAAGTGCGTGCACTGGGCATAGACGGAAATGTGGCAAATTGGATAGAGAACTGGCTAAGTGACAGACGGCAGCGGGTGGTAGTGAATGGACAGGCTTCAGAGTGGGTGCCCGTTACTAGCGGTGTTCCCCAAGGTTCTGTTCTGGGACCACTACTGTTTATCATCTATGTTAATGACGTGGATGGTGACATGGTTGCCAAGATTTCCAAATTCGCCGATGATACTAAGCTTGGTATGAATGTCGCGAAAGAAGGAAATACTATCCGCTTACAAGAAGATCTTATGAAGATCGGGGAGTGGTCTGACACGTGGCAAATGCCATTTAACGTGAACAAATGCAAAGTTATGCATATAGGCCACAGAAACCCCCGAACAGAGTATAACCTTAAGGGCAATGCTCTCGTAAGCACTGATACTGAGAAAGACTTGGGTGTAACTACACCAGTGACCTCAAGTTCTCAAAGCAGTGTATTGAGGCTGAGAAGAAAGCCCAAAGGATGTTAGGGTACATAAAGCGACAGTTTGGATACCGGAACAAGGAGATAGTACTTTGTCTGTACAATTCCCTTGTCCGACCGCACCTGGAGTATGCAGTCCAGTTTTGGAGTCCTTCTTACCGGAAGGGATATCGCGAGATTGGAACGAGTACAAGCCAGGGCAACCAAACTTATACCCTCTCTTAGACACAAGAGCTATAAAGATCGGTTGGTAGAACTCGACCTGTTCTCTTTGGAAACCCGGAGACTGCGTGGTCAGCTTATCGAAGTGTTTAAAATACTACGAGGCTTTGACAATGTAGACTACAGGGACATTTTCCAACTCAGTGAGGGTACAACCAGGAATCATGGCTACAAACTTGAACTGAAGCGATACAAACGTGATCTGTGTGGTAAGTTCTTTACATACAGCATCTGCGGTACTTGGAACGCGCTTCCTGCTGATGTGGTCAACAGCAACTCTGTGGATCAGTTCAAGTCCAGATTAGACAAAGCCTTAAACCACCGTCTAGGTGTTTAAGCCGTTGTGCGAGTGTTCCTTGATGGTTTCACCATGACACATTCGAGGACGGTCGCCTACTTGCGCAACTAAACCCACAGGTACCCTCTTTGTATGGATCGTAAGGTCCCCTAGGGTACTTCTTTTCCTTGTAACTCCTTGTAACTCTCTCTCTCGAGACAACCACCTTGCCGTCGGTGAGAGAGCTTGTGTGATCTGTTTGAATTTTGCTAGCTATGCTGGGGACATTTAGTCCAGTTGGGTTACCCGTGCCAGAAAGGTAGCGTTATTAGGATCCTGACTAAGAGTTGTCAAATCTTCATGTTAATATTAAGTTTCACAACTGATCTTCAACTGTCCTAACAAAAAAAAAAAAAAAAAAAAAAAAATTCTTCATCACTTTCGATATAAGTTTTTATTGTTAAGGACCTCACCAGCTACCTTATGCCGTGTGAGAAGGGAGGCTTTGGAACCTCCTAAAACAACGCCTTTTAACGCTCACAGGTTTCGAAAGGGCTGAGATTGAAGGGATCTCAGGCGTGTGGGGTACGAGTAATGGAGATGCCTCAGGACCCCCGTAGGTAGTCTCTTAGATTAATAAGCCTGACCAGCTCCCTGTGACCGTTCTTAGGTGCCTAAAGGCTCGACTGCTCTTTGGTGAGA
This sequence comes from Petrolisthes cinctipes, assembly GCA_033782935.1. NCBI lineage: Eukaryota > Metazoa > Arthropoda > Malacostraca > Decapoda > Porcellanidae > Petrolisthes > Petrolisthes cinctipes. The sequence goes on from JAWQEG010005037.1 coordinate 2,485, forward strand.
GAGCTTCGTGCCTCGCTGGCTGCCAGGCCAGTAAAAGATCTCGGATTAAGTCGTGGACATTTAGTTTTACTATTTGCTTTAAGTTTGGCCGCGGATGGAGGATTAGTAGGGATTAGTAGGACGACGGTTACACTTCAAGCACCCCTGTCGAAAAATCAGAGTCCCATTTACTTAGGACTCTTGTGCTGCTCAGTTGGGAGCTGCGGCACGATTGGGCCGTCCGGCCCAGGGGGAGACCTTAGGGTTGGTGTGCTTGGCTCATAAGGTTTCTGTTGGCCGAACGACCGAAAACCTTCTAGAAGTAGGCGGATGAGACTTATGCGAGACCAAATCACATTACCCTTTCTATTGTATTATTGGTCTAAAATTGAATTAGAGCGAGATGACTGGTCCATCAGCAAGAAAATTTACATGTACTACATGCAAGGTGTACCGCTGGTGTGAGGACTTCAGCGGGAGGAGTGCGAGCGACCTAGACTCCTCGAGTGTCTGCGACTTTTGCAAACTCGAGGAGAGGTTGATGAAGCACATCTCACTGCTCACGAAGGAGAACAACTCCCTAAAGGAGGAAGTTCTCCGAATGGACTCACAGAGGTGTGACTGCTATGTGAGAGACAAGGCAGTCCAAGGAGCTTCTTCACCGGAGAGCTCCACCACGGCAGTAAAAAAGAATAAGAAGAAGAACAAGAAGAAGAAGAACAAGAAAAAGAACAAGAAGAAGAAGAACAACAACAATGAAGAGGGAAAAGAGACTGCAGAAGGAAAAGAGACTGCAGAAAAGTGTGATGGAAAAGAGGAGGAGAATATGGAGAAGGGAGAAAAACCCAAGACAGTTGAGGAGGGATTAGAGGAAAGTGAGGAATCAAATAAGAAGGAAAAGAAAATGAAGAAGGTAAAGAAGACGAAGAAGCAACCTGGAGGAAGTGACGAGCCCGGCAGGAATTCAAAACACTCTCGGGTTCCTCACAAGGCATCTCGTGCTCCTACCAAAGAGAGGCCTGTGGATATACACATTGTAGGTGATTCCCAGGCACGAGGGCTGCAACCCCTAATGGCAGATCACCTTCACACTTCTGTGAAGGTGAATTGTTTGCCAGGTTGTGGCAATGCTGACCTCCGAAAGGAAGCTGAGAGGATCCAAACGTCCAGATCTGCTGTCATTGCACTCATGGTGAGTGGTAATGACATCTACCTGAGAAATGGTAGAGTAGGCATGACCGAAGGAGTCCTCTCGGATGTGCTCGGTGCAGTAGATGGCTGTGGGTTAAAAACCCGCAGAAGGGTAGTTGTTGGCATGCTCCCAAGGAGAGGCCCTTTAGGGACTGCTCTGTCAAAGAACATTGCAGTAAATCAGCGCCTGGCTGATTTGTGTACTGCCGAGGGGGTGTTCTTTGTGGACCTCTACACCTCACTCTTTGATAGAGACGACCTCTACCAGAGGATGGCACACATCTCTCACTAAAGGGGAAAGAAGTGCTTTCCAAATTAATGGAAGGACGCCGTCCGACGATGTCTCAGGAGCACTCGACCGAGCGTGGAGGAGAGCCCTCGTCGCTATGCTAGAGTGACCCCAGAGAAGACATTCGCTGAGATCCTGAAGAAGGATATCCCCAGCACTACCAAGACAATGACCAAACCGGGAAACGGAAGAGTATAGGGAGCCCTGCAGTTGGGGGTTCCCTGAAGGTTCTATTGTTCAACGCCAGGTCCATCCGAAACAAGTTTTTGGAACTGCGGGCCCTCGTTGCGACAGAGGAACCCGAGATGGTGGCCATAACGGAGTCATGGTTGAGAACCTCGGACAGAGATCTTGAAGGGGAATTCGTGATTCCAGGCTACCAACTCTTCCACAAAGATAGAGAGGACAGAGGGGGTGGTGGTGTGCTGTTGTATGTAAAGAACTCCATCAAATCGATGACCTGCAACATCACATCGAACCACGAGCTCCTTGGAGTTGACCTAGAAATAGGCACTGCAAAATACAGAACCCCGCTGCTTTATAGACCCCCTGGACAACTCAGTGAGATGGACAGGGACCTATACCAGTTGCTGGGTGAACTAGTGGACGGCAGGGTGTGCATCCTTATGGGGGACTTCAACACACATGTTGACTGGGAAACCAGAGAGCCCTCTGCCGAGAACACACCACTCTTGGAGTTTGTAAATGATGAATTCCTCACTCAATGGGTAAGGGAGCCAACAAGAGGTGCTAACATACTCGACTTGGTCCTCACCTCAGAGGATGACATCATTCAAGACCTCTCTGTAAACGAAGAAATAGGTGGAAGCGACCACAAGCTTATAAGATTTTCAATTAAAGTCCCTAATATGGAGTCCGTGACCCCGGTGCATAGAAAATTAGACATGGGGAGAGCGAACTTTGCAGGTCTTCGTGAAAGCATTGCTGAAATGGAACTAGAAGAGGGAGAGAGTGCTGATGATCTGTGGAGGTCATTCTTGTCTTCCTTCATGGAACTTCAGTCGCGCTTTATTCCTCTGAAGGGAACAGGTCAGAAGTTCATTCAACCTAAGTGGTTTAATCGGGAAATCCGTAACCTACTAAGGGAGAGGAGAACTGCGTATCGTCGAGCGAAGACATCTGGGGACTTTGACGGTCATAGAAGACTGAATCGAAACGTGAAGTCCAAAATAAGGGCTGCTAAGCGTGCTGAGGAGGTCTGTGTGGCTAGACTCTGCAAAGAGAACCCCAAGGAGTTTTTCAGTTATGTGAATGGCCGTAAACCAATCCGACACAGGATCGGTCCCTTGGTGAATGAGGATGGAGCATTGATGCACTCTGATGCAGAAAATGCTAACCTCTTAAATGAGTATTTCTCTTCAGTGTTCTCTGAGGAGAGTGGTCCCATTCCCGAACCTTTGGACTCCTTCAGTGAGAAGTTGGAGTCAATGGTCTTCACCCAAGAAGAAATTGAGAGAAAAATAATCGAATTAAAAGCAAACAAGTCCCCCGGTCCGGATGGGTTCTTACCTAAAGTGTTGAAAGAAGTGCATGGTGAAGTATCACGGCACCTGTGCATGGTCTTCAACATGGTAATCCAGACTGGATGCGTTCCTAGAGACTGGCGTGAGGCAGAGGTGACTCCTATCTTCAAGAAGGGAGATGCTAGCCAACCGTCAAACTACAGACCCATCAGTTTAACCTCGATAGTCTGTAAACTCATGGAGAGCATCATGGTGGACAAAATAACAGCACACTTAGAATCAAATTTGCTACTGAGGGGTTCCCAGCATGGGTTCCGGCAGCACCGGTCATGCCTCACAAATCTTGTGGAATTCTTCCATTTTGTTTTCAGTGAGCATGATCGGGATAAAGCGGTCGATGTTGTCTACTTAGACTTTCAGAAAGCCTTTGATAAGGTACCCCACCGCCTCCTCCTTCGGAAAGTGCATGCACTGGGCATAGACGGAAATGTGGCAAATTGGATAGAGAACTGGCTAAGTGACAGACGGCAGCGGGTGGTAGTGAATGGACAGGCTTCAGAGTGGGTGCCCATTACTAGCGGTGTTCCCCAAGGTTCTGTTCTGGGACCACTACTGTTTATCATCTATGTTAATGACGTGGATGGTGACATGGTTGCCAAGATTTCCAAATTCGCCGATGATACTAAGCTTGGTATGAATGTCGCGAAAGAAGGAAATACTACCCGCTTACAAGAAGATCTTAGGAAGATCGGGGAGTGGTCTGACACGTGGCAAATGCCATTTAACGTGAACAAATGCAAAGTTATGCATATAGGCCACAGAAACCCCCGAACAGAGTATAACCTTAAGGGCAATGCTCTCGTAAGCACTGATACTGAGAAAGACTTGGGTGTAACTATCACCAGCGACCTCAAGTTCTCAAAGCAGTGTATTGAGGCTGAGAAGAAAGCCCAAAGGATGTTAGGGTACATAAAGCGACAGTTTGGATACCGGAACAAGGAGATAGTACTTTGTCTGTACAATTCCCTTGTCCGACCGCACCTGGAGTATGCAGTCCAGTTTTGGAGTCCTTCTTACCGGAAGGATATCGCGAGATTGGAACGAGTGCAAGCCAGGGCAACCAAACTTATACCCTCTCTTAGACACAAGAGCTATAAAGATCGGTTGGTAGAACTCGACCTGTTCTCTTTGGAAACCCGGAGACTGCGTGGTCAGCTTATCGAAGTGTTTAAAATACTACGAGGCTTTGACAATGTAGACTACAGGGACATTTTCCAACTCAGTGAGGGCACAACCAGGAATCATGGCTACAAACTTGAACTGAAGCGATACAACCGTGATCTGTGTGGTAAGTTCTTTACATACAGCATCTGCGGTACTTGGAACGCGCTTCCTGCTGATGTGGTCAACAGCAACTCTGTGGATCAGTTCAAGTCCAGATTAGACAAAGCCTTAAACCACCGTCTAGGTGTTTAAGCCGTTGTGCGAGTGTTCCTTGATGGTTTCACATGACACATTCGAGGACGGTCGCCTACTTGCGCAACTAAACCCACAGGTACCCTCTTTGTATGGATCGTAAGGTCCCCTAGGGTACTTCTTTTCCTTGTAACTCCTTGTAACTCTCTCTCTCTCTCTCTCTCTCTCTCTCTCTCTCTCTCTCTCTCTCTCTCTCTCTCTCTCTCAGGCGAGTTAGCCAAATTTCACCTATAAAATTTCCTTGTAGAGTATTTCTGCCAACCCCACAAGGTTCTGACTTCTGACATTATTTCCTGTACGGCTCAGGCCAGAGGGAGTGGAGGGTGGGGAGTGAACCTTCGACTTTACTATAATTATCTACGACTATCACTGGGGAGTAATTCATTTTCTACCAGTAACCTTCAAATCAGGTCACCTCGTGTGGACCGTAAGGTCTGTTGTGGTCTGTGTTTCTATGTAACTCTCTCTCTCTCTCTCTCTCTCTCTCTCTCTCTCTCTCTCTCTCTCTCTCTCTCTCTCTCTCTCTCTCTCTCTCTCTCTCTCTCTCAGAACCATGTGAATAATTGAAGCCACATCAACCATTCCCGAGCATCCCAAGGAAGTGAATAAAGAGGAATAAAAAGTACACACGGTAAATGAGGTAAAGAACGTGTAAGCTAACGAACGGCTATACATGAGAGATGCATACATACATACACAACCTTCCTCGCCTTTGATGTCCGAGGTAGCGAGTAGCTCTTTACAAGATACACAAGAGAGGGACGGGAAGGAAGAGAGCGAAAAATCTTAGTATATCTTTTCAGTGCATTAGCGGCGTATCGACCACCACTGAGGTTATTATGACTCTTAGTAACGCCACTTCAATGAGAAAAGTACTCGTATCATAACAATAACAAAATATTTAGAATAAAAGTGATGTAACAGCCATCCAACCAAGCTTCTGGACTGGTAGGCTACTTACGCCACTAATGTTCTGAAACCTGAATTTTTATGTTCTCGTCTCAAGTCCCATGAAGGAGTGTTCAGAAAAATTGTTGGACTATTGGAGAATACAGAGCAATTAAATCCTCCAAACTATTCCAAGAAATAGGAAACCGTACCATTATATTTATTCATGGATTTTGTTTTCTGACATATTTTACTGGAATCAAGACACTCTAATGTACCAAGAGTACATTAACCCCTTAATTAATAAACTTAAGCCACTCCTGGTCTAAAACACCCTCGATCTTTGAATGGTAAATAAGAAATGATCCAGGAGAGAAAGACTGGCTTAATTTCACCATTAATTGATTACGTCCCTCTGTTACGACTGGCTCTAGTTACATCTTGTTCAATATTTAGTGATGTTTTAAGATATGTAAATGTAAATATAAGATTGATCTTTTTTGTGTATGAATCTGACCTCCTATATCCTCTTCATTACCTCGAGAGAATTTTTTTTTTTGGTGGAGTGTTGTTTTGTACAGTGAGGAGGAGTGGAGTGTGGTAGCTTGGAGTGTGTTGGTGTAATGTGTGGTTGTGTGGAGTGTTGGGGTGTGGAGTGTGGAGTAAGGTGTGTATTAATTGAGGAGTGTGGTGGTGTGAAGTGTGGGGGTGTCGAGTATAGTGGTGTGATGGTATGAAGTGGAATGTGGTGGTGTGGAACGTGGTGGCGTGGAGTGGGAAGTGTAGAGTGTTGTGGTGTGGAGTATGGGGGTGTGGAGTATTTGTAGAGAGAGGTGGTGTGGAGTGTGGTGAGGTGGTGTGGAGTGAGGAGAAGTGGATAAATTGTGGAGTGTGGTGGTGGTGGTGAGTCTCAACCTTTGTTTCCAGTTCCCTATTGTAAGAGCTGACCGGTACTCTCAATCTTTCATATACACAACCAATGGTCAGCTCTGGAACACTACCTGTCACGAGTCGATGCTCGTGGCCTAATAATAATAATAATAATGTAGCATAGAGAATAGGGCTTAATTGAGCCAGTCTGAGTATTATCTACTGAGCTATGTGTAGCTAGTTAGCTGTACCATATCGAGGTACAAGATTTGAAGGCTGCCTTGGGGGAAAATTTCCGCTATACCGTCGGTTAGCGTCCCTCCCCAACTGTCGATTCGTCCGTAATTCTCGCACATATTATTACCGAAGGAATTAATCATGCTGAGTAAGATTAATTCCTTGAATTGTATATGATATCGTGAAGTGGGAAAATCATAGGGAATTATTTATATGTCGTTAACTAAAATTGCATGTATAACTGATGTATATACTAGTATAGGATGTCAAGTTAGCCAGCATAGAAGCATTCGAACATTGCATCGCTGTGGCGCCAGGCTGTGGACGTAACGTTACCAAGCCAGCAAGCCACTTTTGATTCAGTTCAGCCTTGCACGTCCGCGAGTGTAGATCATCACGTATTCGTTCGTCCTTGCTCTCTCTTATCTCGCCTTTGTCTCTCGTGACGAAGAAATAACCGGAAGTTGAATAGCTCGGTAAGCTACCAGTATTCCAAAGCTTCAAGATTATATTATTAATCAATTGCAACAGAATATTGGTTGATAAATAAAGTAGAAAGGGAAGCCGATCTCTCTCGTGAGGTCGGTAGAAGGACTTGCCTTAGAGTCTCTCGTACCTAAGGTAAGTAAAGAGGGATACGTTGTGTAATGACATTGAAAATTGAAACAGGTGTAATGACATAATCTTTAATTGAAGTCTATGGAACGATCTTCAAATTTTAGATTCCGAACTCGCATCAGTGTTAGTTAAAAATTGAACATTAATTAAAGTAATTGAGTAGGAAGGTCTTGAAATAGTACCTAATAATTAATGAATCACAGTGTTAATCTTGCTTAATAAATGAATTAACGTAAGCTAGGATTATCGAAGAGAGTCCGTAGAAAAATCGTAAGAAAAATTGTTCGAGGACATACGAGACAGTTGGAAATTATAGATTTATAGAGATATATTAGCTAGCTAGCTTTCAATCCATGTAGAAGTGTATGCGTGTGGTAGTTAATTTATTAATTGTTAATTACAATTGTTGGTGCTTTACTGAAATTAATAAATATAGTAAAGTAATTGTAAATTGGTTGTTTTTGTACACCTTACAATTCTGCTAATACTATTATAAATGCATACTTAACGAAAAGAATCCTACAAATAAATTTATGTTGATAGGAGTTGGAATAAAAGGGGATAGTTTAACCTCTGCTGACGATCGTTGAAGCCAACACAACAAGCGTCCTAAAAGAAGTCCGGTTAAGGTAAGAGTAAATTACCAGTAGTATTAAATTATACATCATCTTAAATATCATTCTTATTTTCCTGTCACACTACCTTCCACCATCTTTCCCCTTTACTGAAATTTATGATCCTTCAAACGTAATGTGTTTAGCCATCGCGAAGGAAATTGGGCATGATTTTGGATCTCTGTCACTATTATCTCACAGACAAGGACATGAACTGCCCTCTTGCTTTTAGTTATCACCTTCCTCAATATAGGAAAAAATGTATGCATATATGTATGTATCCCTCTATTTATGTATCTACCTATCTATCTATATACAATTCAGTGTCTCACAAGTTGTAGTGGAGCCGAAGGGAGATGAAACATTAGTCAATTTAGGCAAAAAATACTCCATAAATATATATATTTTTAAGAGCTCGTTTAGGAGTAAATACAACGGATACGTTAGCGAGAAGCGAGTGGTGGTGGGTATGTTGCGCTAGCCATTGGTGGGAACTGAAGACTGAGGCACTCAGGCATTTCACAGGCTCACACACTGGTCGTAGGTATGCATTGATTGCCATATTTATTGCAACATTAGATTTACTCGCATATTAAACCTACTCCACTTTAATTAATGCACTAAACTTTCCTATAACAATAATTTAAATGACGTTTATTGATAGAAGAACTTAATTCAGAACAAGAACATGTAAATGAAAAAAATAAAAAAGGATCACTTAACGGCAACACTGCTCGGCAGTTGCCAGTCACAACAATGGCTGGGGTAGCAAACCCCACCACTAACACATCCACCATATTTACTCCTAAACCAGCTCTTAGAAAATATATATCTATAGAGTATTATTTGCTTAAAATTGCATAGTCTTTCATCTTAATTCGGCTCTTCTACAACTCGCGAGACACCCGCTATACCTTTCTATGCATCTATATTTTCAAGAGTAACAAGCTGTCCATCTTTACATCTATGGCCAGAACTATAAACCTCAGTGAAGTTTACGAGCGCTATAAAAAGAGAAAGAAGTTTAGCCTTTCCTATTGCTTCCATATTCTTATCCTTCCTATTCACGAAATTAATCCACTGACTCTCTAGACACCAGAGGACCCTCAGTTGGGCTGGACACGAAATGCACGTAAATTTACAGGCGCTCCTTTCTCTATATTCAGCCTCTCTGTTCATTGTTGTATTTATCCATGTGCACTAATATAATTTGTATTCGTGCATCTATCTGTCAACTAGGAAAAGTGAAAAGAAATGTTATATCATCATTATGTCTGAAAATATCTTGCTGGTGTAAAACGAACCACACTGAAACCCAAACCACAGCCACTAACCGAGGTCGAAGGGTTCATCAAATACTACAAAACTCTCATATATTTTCTGGACACAGTTTTTTTTTTTTTTTTTTTTTTTTTTTATACTGTTATGTTCCCTTCGACACTTCTGAAAACATAAGAAACTCTTGCCTTTTCTGTTGGCCTTATATATATATAATATATATAAGAATGATTGAGTCAATCCTTCATTACTTAAAGACTATTAGACTGTAAGAGAGAAAGAAAGAAGACCACCCTAGGTCCGGCAAACCCTAAAGGAGGAGGAGGAGAAGGAGGAGGGGGGAAGGTGATAAAAGAGGAGGGGCAGCAATTACAGACCATCAGATATATTAATACTCAGTTTGCAGTCAGGCCTGGGACGCTCCAGATGTGTTAAGGGAGTAGAAATAAACACATCTGTATAATTGAACCATAGGTCTAACCATGGTCGGTATTCCTCAGCCATGGGTCTAACGTTCATTATATCTCTCGTCCCTCATTAACTCCTAGAATATTTGATCTAATATATTCAAGAGGGAGAATGATTTTTCAATTTTCATCACATAGTAAATAAAATTAATGTAGATGTCTAAAATAATCACACAATTCCACGTAAAAAGATATCATCCATGCAGTTATATCCAACACGGAACTTGTGTAAAAAGGCTCTTGTGTGAAAAATTGTGTAAAGACCATGCAACACAATGAAATGGCAGACAACGTGGAGCTCTGAAGAACCTGAATGAACACCGTTTATTTGCAGGCGAATTTACATCTTATTCCTAGTGGCTTGTGTTGCTTACAATTTAATCTTCGTCTCTATCAGTGGTATGAGGGCATGGTCTGGTGGGTAGGTTTCCTTGTCTCACAATTGCTGGCATCGGGTTTGATTCCAGTGTGGGGTAACATACTTATAATTTAAGGTGTATACTTTTGACATCCTCACTGATACAACTTATAGAAAGATGTGTGAGTCAAACAAAATTTGTCTTACTGACTACGACTGAGTACTTGGCGCTTCCCGAAGCTGATACCTAAAAAGATATGGCAACGATATGAATTCTAGTGTTAACTTTACTGATAATAAACCTTAATAACAGTAACATTAGTAATAGTAATAACACGAGCAAGTGCAATAGTGATAGCAGTAGCAATCTCCAGCGCACAGATTATAGTCAGTTCTCATCTGAATGTCTCGCATCACACAGGTGAGAAATGGAAACTGGTACTAGGGAAGACTGAGAAAAAAGTGCAACTGCACTTCTCTTGACATGTCAGGACAGTGCATGTGTGGAACTCAATATACACTTTTCTGGTACCGAAACTGAATAGGGACAGGGAAGTGGATTAATCCAGTATAAAAATTAGAAGAAGTTAAAAGTGAGCCCAGTATGAGATAATAGAGATACGCTTTACTTGATACGGAACTGAAAACACAAACATGCCTTTCACCAGATAATAGCCAAGTGCTACAATAAAAGCAAAAATACGTGGGAATCAAAGATAGACCAATGTCAAACAGGTATCACACGGGCCTATATTTCTCCGTTCTGTGGCCAGTCTAAGGCTTCCTACATCCTCCAACCCGTTTAAAGAGGTGTAATAGACAACTGCGAATCTATGTGATCCAAAATTTAGCATTAGATTGGATGATCTTGGATGGGAAACGGAGGAAATACGTGATAGTGTGATAAACCTTTTACTCTTGCCAAGTCGAAATCGAACTAAGATCTGGATTTAAGAAGGAAGAGGAGCCTCGAGTAGACAGCCTGTTAATTAAGGAAACCCCTTCATACTAACATTTGATAACTGAAGAGCCTAGAGGTGTTGTGGTGACTTATTGGAGGTGTTGGTTACTGTGAAGGGGGTTGGGTGAGGGTAGAGTAGAGTAGTGGGGTGTGGGTTGGAGTGGGGTAGTAGGGTGTGGTGTGTGGGTTGGAGTGGGGTAGTAGGGTGTGGTGTGTGGGTTGGAGTGGGGTAGTAGGGTGTGGTGTGTGGGTTGGAGTGGGGTAGTAGGGTGTGGTGTATGGGTTGGAGTGTGGTAGAAGGGGAGGGTGTGTGGATTGGAGTGGTGAGGATATGAGTGGTGTAGGGTGTGAGCGGTAGAGTTGTGGGGTAAGTGGGGTGTTGTGAGGTGCTTTGCTGAGTGGGGTAGAGTGGGAAGACGAGTGGGGTTTTGTAAGGTGCTTTGCTGAGTGGGGTAGAGTGAAGCAGAATGGTGTCTTGGGTAATGAGTGGGGATCAGATAATTGGGGGTGTTTTGAAGGGCTATGTTGAGTGGAAAAGAATGGAATCAGATGAGTGGGGCACAATGAGGGTAAAACAGACTGAGATGTGAGTGGGGTGATGAAGACTGTAGTGGAGTGAATTATTGTCATAGTGAGTGTGATGGTAGGATAAAGTGGAATGAGTTGAGGGGATGGAATAGATTGATATGATTGAAGTGGAATGACTGAGATGGAATGAAGTAAGCGAGATGTGTTGTGTGGAGAGAGAGAGAGAGATCATTCCCAAATATCCACCTTCTTCCTCTACTCTCTCATCCACTCAGTAAATGTGTGTGTGTGTGTGTGTGTGTGTGTGTGTGTGTGTGTGTGTGTGTGTGAATATATATATATATGTATATATAAGCTTCAACTCTCCCCCCTTCCCTCTGTCTCTCACTCGCTTTCTCTTCCCCTCTCCTATCACAAGATCAATTTCTTTTCCCTTTTTTTATTTTCCCTCTCCCACTTTCTTGTTCTGTCCCACATTTATCCCTTTTACTTGTTCTCGTCCTCACACTGTGATGAATTTCTCTTGCATTCTTCTTTTCCCTTTCCTTCCCGTCTTGTTTATTTCCCTCTCTTGCACTTCATTCTTTTTACAGCAATTTCCTTTAACCACTTTCTCTCTTCCTTCCAGTCCTCCTTTTCTCTTTATCTTGCTCTCTCATCAGGCTTTTCCATTTTCCCTTCTTTCCTTTTCGCCATTTTTGCTTCCATGATATTTATTTCTTCCACTTATTTTTGTGTTCATCTCTCTGTGTATTGTTCCTCTGTATCTAATCTCTTTATATATTCACTTCTCTTCCATTCCATATGCATGCACTTATTATCATCCATTAATCTCTCTCTCTCTCTCTCTCTCTCTCTCTGCGTGTGTGTGTGTGTGTGTGTGTGTGTGTGTGAGAGAGAGAGAGAGAGAGAGAGAGAAATAAAATAAAATAAAATAAAATAAAATAAAATAAAAATGTGAGAGTGGATAGAGTGTGTGTGAGTGTGTGTTGGGCCTTTCTCCATAACTCCCTGCATCACTCACTCTCTTTCCATTCCCTTGCACATCTTCACTTTAATCAAACTTCATCTCCACCTACACACTCACTCCGTTTTATAGCTGCCTCTCCTTCCTCCTCCCCTTCGTCATATCTCTCCCCCTCACTGCATTCCTTACATCACAATTTTATCCCAGACTTTATCTCCCATACATTTTCTTCATTCTCTATCTGTCTCTCTTTTTGTCTTTTTTTTTCTCTGTCTTACTTTGCTCTCTCTCTCTCTCTCTCTCTCTCTCTCTCTCTCTCTCTCTCTCACAAGGGGAACCAATATATTAGATCTTGTGTTCACTTCTGAAGATGACTTTGTCTCTAGCTTGACTGTAGATGAGCCATTGGGAGGAAGTGACCATAATATAATTAGGTTCTCACTGCAAGTACCCAAGTCTAAAGTTAAAATTCAGAAACAGAGCAAACCCGACCTCAGTAGAGCAGATTTCTGTAATCTGAGAAAGTGAGTTAGTGCAATGCATTTGGAAATGGGCCAAGGGGTGAATGAGTCCTGGTGCTTATTTTGAGACTGCTTTATGGCACAGCAATCAATGTTCGTGCCCTCTAAGCCAGTTGGATCCCCAATGTCCCAACCCAAATGGTTCACACAAGAAATAGCAGCTACAATTAGGAAAAGAAAGGCAGCCTACCGCCAGTTCAAAAGAACTGGTAATTTAGAGATACAAAGTGAATATTACCACCTACGTAGGAAGGTGAAATCACTTGTAGACAGAGCCAAGCGTAAAGAGGAACTCCGGATTGCAGCCTTGTGTAAGGAGAATCCCAAGAAGTTTTTTGGTTATGTAAACAGCAGAAAACCAATTAGAAACAAAATAGGCCCATTGCATGATGGGAATTGTGTCTTGCAAAACACTGATGAAGAGATGGCAGACATTCTAAATTCCCATTTCTCATCAGTGTTTACCCGAGAAGATGGGGGTAACATCCCTGAGCCAGGCACTACTCATGAGGGTGTTACCATAGAAAGAGTCCAATGCAGTGAAGCAGAAGTTAGAGACAGAATAGGCAAATTAAGTGTCAATAAATCTCCCGGTCCAGATGAATTTTTTCCTAGAGTCTTGCGAGAGGTATGTGACCAGGTAACCCCTCACCTGGCTGCTATCTTCAATATATCACTTGAAACGGGAGAGGTCCCATCTACCTGGAAGGAAGCAAATGTGACTCCCATATTTAAAAAGGGAGATCGCCATCTTCCTGGAAACTTCCGACCAATCAGCCTTACATCTGTAGTAGGAAAGGTATTGGAGGGTATAGTTGCAGATAGAATAGTAGATCATCTTGAATCATATAATTTATTGTATGTGAATAGCATGGTTTTAGGCGTCGGCGTTCATGTTTGACCAACTTGATTGAATTTTTCCACGGTATGCTTTCTGAGTATGACCAGTGCCGGGCAATAGACATCCTTTATCTGGACTTTCAGAAAGCCTTTGATAAAGTACCTCATCAGAGGTTGATGGCAAAAACCCGTGCACTGGGAATAAGTGGCATGCTTGCTAAATGGATTGAGAATTGGCTGACTGACCGGCGCCAAAGAGTAGTAATCAATGGGGAAGCCTCAAGTTGGGCATCAGTCACAAGTGGGGTTCCTCAAGGTTCAGTTCTAGGTCCACTACTCTTTATAATCTACATTAATGATATAGATGTGGGCATTGTCAGTCGAATTGCAAAATTTGCTGATGACACCAAGTTAGGGTGTAATGCTTCATCATTTGAAAAGGTAGAACAACTACATAAAGACCTAGAGAAAGTAGGAGAGTGGTCTGAACGATGGCAGATGCCATTCAGTTTGGACAAGTGTAAAGTGATGCACATAGGTCCAGTCAATCAGAGAGCCAGTTACTCTTTGTTAGGAAGTGAAATTAGTAGTACTGACTTGGAGAAAGACTTAGATGTACTGATCAGCAGTGACCTCAAATTCTCCAAGCAGTGCCTCGAAGTAGAGAAGAAAGCCCAGAGGCTTCTTGGTTACATAAAGAGGCAATTTAGATTTAGAAACAAAGAGATAGTCCTCACTCTGTACAATTCTTTGGTTCGGCCACATCTGGAATATGCTGTGCAGTTCTGGTTGCCGACTCTCAAGAAAGACATTGCGAGGCTTGAGAGAGTCCAGGCTAGGGCCACCAAACTGATCCCATCAAGCACATGGGCTACCAGAGAAGGCTGCAGGCACTAGGTCTCTTCTCATTAGAGACGAGACGCTTGAGAGGTCAACTAATTGAAGTTTTCAAAATCCTTCGTGGATATGAAAACATTGATTATCAGTGCCTGTTTAGCTTAAACACTAATGCAACTAGAAACCATGGATGGAAACTAGACTTGAAACGCTTCCGCCATAATACTTTAAGTAATTTCTTCACATATAAAATCTGCAATGTCTGGAATCAGCTACCAGCAGAGGTAGTTGATAGTTCCTCGATAGAGCAGTTCAAGACACAGTTAGACAAAGTTCTGCCAAGCCTGTTAGAGTTAAAGTGATTGTTTCCTCCTTTCCTGTACAAAAATTTCCTAGTCCGGCCTTTTTTCCTCCGGGTTAGGTACATTTCCATTTCCATACCCGCAATGCGCGTGGGAGAGGTGGGTGGGGAGAGCTTTCTCTTTACTATACTTTTCTCTCACTATTAGTTAGCAACTGCTACTACACCTACGGTACCTCCTTGGTATGGGTCGTAAGACCTTTTGAGGTGCTACTTGTCCTTGTAACTTGTAACTCTCTCTCTCTCTCTCTCTCTCTCTCTCTCTCTCTCTCTCTCTCTCTCTCTCTTTTTTCCTCCTTCCGTCCTTCATATTCCCTCAATCCTTCATCTCGCCTCATCTCTCTCTCTCTCTCTCTCTCTCTCTCTCTCTCTCTCCTTCACATATTTCACCTTTTTCCTCTTTCCTTGCCTCCCTCCATCATCCAAATTTCCTCTCATTTTCTTCTATCCCTCCCTACCTTCAGTTTAACCCCCCTACCATGACCACCCACCCCCTTCTCTCCATCATTCCTTTCTTCCTACATCTCCCCCTTATTATTTTCTCTATCTTTCTTCCCTCCCTCTCCATCTTCTTTCTCCCTCTCCATCTTCTTTCTCCCTCTCCATCTTCTTTCTCCCTCATCTGCTTGGCCCTCTGCTCCATATGCTTCTTTACTTCTCTCTCTCTCTCTCTCTCTCTCTCTCTCTCTCTCTCTCTCTCTCTCTCTCTCTCTCTCTCTCTCTCTCTCTCTCTCTCTCTGGTATTTAAAGTCTTCTTATCTTGATCCCCTCCTATTCTCTCCTTACATCATTCATCCTTTCACGGTCTGTCTTTCTCCTCCCCTCTTCTTCCATATCTCTCTTTCTGGTTTCCCTGTCTGCCTTTATTCGTATCACCTTCTATTTCTCTCTCCTTTTATTCTCGCTGCTTCTTACTTTTTATTGTCTATGTGTATCTTTTACTTTTAGTTTCTGTGTTTCTCTTGCTCTTCTTGTCCTCGTTTCTCTCTTCCTACAAATCGTCTCTATAATTATTGATATATTACTCCTCCCTGGGTTGTATAGTCGTGGACACAGGTTTCAATACATATTATGGATAATCTAAAAGGAAATCGCTAATGTTTTCAAGTTTTCATGTGTTGTTACTGTTTTCAATTGTGAGAAGCTGCTTGTAATAATTAAAAAGATGGTACTTAAGGGGGTGCGGGAGTAGGGGACAGGCTGGGGGGGGGGGTGCGGGAATAGGGGGACAGGCTTGGGGTGGGTAGAAAGCCTGTCCCCTATTCCCGCACCCCCCTAACCCTCCCCACAAGCCTGTCCCCCTACTCCCGAATTCCCCCTAACCCTCCCCCCAAGCCTGTCCCCCTACTCCCGAATTCCCCCAAACCCCCAGCACCCACCTAAATCCCCCCAAGACTGTCCCCCTATTCCCGCACCCCCTTAACCTATTCATTGGATGATTATTCAGCTAACGAACAGAGGGAAGCTGTCACCGGTATGTCAATGGCTATTATTGTCCACTACTGTACATTTTTAAGCCTCATTTTGATTTTTTTTTTTAAGGGAAGACTCTTTAGGTTTGGTATTAAAGGGCTACCGCTGATTCCTCTAAACTATGC
This sequence comes from Petrolisthes cinctipes, assembly GCA_033782935.1. Lineage (NCBI taxonomy): Eukaryota > Metazoa > Arthropoda > Malacostraca > Decapoda > Porcellanidae > Petrolisthes > Petrolisthes cinctipes. The sequence goes on from JAWQEG010005037.1 coordinate 18,847, forward strand.
CAGGAAAGAAACCGTCTCAGTGTTACTAATGGGGTAATTTATGTCATGAAATAGTCCTGAGGAATCACCAGCCCTCTTTATTTACCATGAAGAAAATATCCCCTAAATCTGTCTATTCTATGACGACCTACACCACCAGTAATACCACCACCCAACCAACACCAACCAACCATCATCACCAACCAACACCAACCAACCATCATCACCAACCAACACCAACCAACCAACCATCATCACCAACAAACCACCAAAACCCACGATCACCACTCAACACCTACCACCACCCAATCACCACCACCACCCGACCACCATCACCAACCAACCACCATCACCAACCAACCAACCACTACCACCAACCAACCACCACCACCACCAACCAACCACTACCACCACCAACATCACCACCAACCAACCACTACCACCACCATCCAACCACCACCACCACCACCACCACCAACCAACCACTACCACCACCATCCAACCACCACCACCAACCAACCACTACCACCACCAACATCACCACCAACCAACCACCACCAACATCACCACCAACCAACCACTACCACCACCATCCAACCACCACCACCACCACCACCACTAACCAACCACTACCACCACCAACCAACCACTACCACCACCATCCAACCACCACCACCAACCAACCACTACCACCACCATCCAACCACCACCACCAACATCACCACCAACCAACCACTACCACCACCATCCAACCACCATCACCAGCCAACCACCCCAAATGTTCACCAGTTCTCTTTTCTATCTATATATCTTAGCCCCACACAGGAAGGAGTCTACCACTTACTTCCTTCTTCATGTTGAGTTCTAGATTTTTATTTTATTTTTCCCTGCACCATCACCACCACTTGACCTTTAAGTCCACCTTGCTCAACGTCGTCAACTTACCACTACTACTACCATTACCAGACTGCCATCTGACATTTGTACTCCTTCATACACACACACACACACACACACACACACCTATACCAGACTTCCAGCTAATATTTTATTCCTTCACACACACACACACACACACACACACACACACAACCTTTACCAGATTTTCAGCTAAAAAAATATATTTCTTCACACTCACTCACATATTCTCTCTCTCTCTCTCTCTCTCTCTCTCTCTCTCTCTCTCTCTCTCTCTCTCATACATACCATACCCATCTTATTCGACCCTTTCGTAATCCACTCTGTTCATCTTATTCTCTCATCACCGCCATCACCACCCAACCTTCCCCTGCCATATTTCTTCCTCCTCCAGTGCCACCATCGGATCCTTATCTTTCTCCTTCACTGGCTGTAGCCTTTTATTCATCACTTTATTTTTCTATTTTCTTCTAACTCTTCTTAATACCACCACAACCCCAAATCTACCATATTCCATTTTTCCTCTCTTCTCGTTTCTCTCCTTCCTATCCTCCTTACATCTTTCGTTCTCCTTCATTTCTACTTCTCTTCGCCATTATCATCACTACGTCCACCCTTTTTGTTAATTATTCTTTCTCCACTGTCTCCCCATCACCACCCTTTAAGGGGAGATTCTCTTGTCGGTGAATTGAAAGGTCTCTGCTGATTCCTTCAAACTATGCCACGAAACAGATCTCCTACTAGTAACATTACAGTCGTCTGTTTGTTTCCTCGCATAGTCTTGAATAATCAGTAGCCTTCCAATTTATCAAAAAGAGAATCTCCCCTTAAGGTGGTAATTATTTTTTGGTACATTGGAGTGCCTTGATTCCTCCAAAGTATACTAGGAAACAGGACTAGAAAAACAAATATAATGGATTTCTGTTGCTTGGAATAGTTTGGAGGATTCAGTTGCTCTAGAATTACCAACACAAAACTTCCCCCTTAAACTCATTTCTCCACCACCACCACCACCACCACCTCCATGCCCACTACTATCTTCATTCTCACTCACTTTATCATTGTTTCATCTTCGCTACATATCCGTCTCTCAGTCCCTCATTCCCTCCCTATCCCCTCCCCGTCCATCACCTTCTATATCCTTCTTTTCCAACTCCATCATTTCTCCACCACCACTTGCTCTCTCCCTTACTGTATCTCCTTACTCTCTCTCTCTCTCTCTCTCTCTCTCTCTCTCTCTCTCTCTCTCTCTCTCAGTGAATCAGATTTCCCCCTCTCTTCTCCATCTTCTACTTTTTATTTTATTCCACTTCTTTTCCACTCCCTCTCTCTTTTCTTTCTCTCATTCTGTTGTCTCCTGTCACTCGCTTGTCACCCACCAAGTCTTGCTGAGGGAGGAGGTATGTACAGCCGAGCTCCTAAATTCGGGACCACGTACTTAGATGTTTATGCCATCTGAGCTGGTAACACTGTGTGGGGAGGGTGTCATTGTAGGTGAAAGATTGTATCATGTCCCTCTACTATGTTCAACCTACTCTGATTCTTTCCCAAATAAATGTTACCAGCTCAAATGGCATAAACTTCTAAGTACGTGGTCCCGAATTTACGAGCTCGGGTGTACAGTGCTGGTGGTAAATCTGGCCACAGCATGCAACTGATACCTCTAAACTATTCCAAGCAACAACTGGACACCATTATTTCTGTTAATATGGTTCTGTTTTCTGGTATACTTTAGAGGAATCAATCCACTTCAATGTACCAAAAATATGCTATATCCATAAGAGGGGTCGTTTGTTGTGTGGTCGAATTGGACTCTACGTAGTACTCTGAACAATGCAACAAAACAAATCCCCTACAAATGTCATCACGCGTTCTGTCTTTTTTCCGAAATAGTTTGGGTGAAACGGTAGCATTTAATTTCACAGACAAAAAAAATTATTCCCTTACTAATCAATCTCAGGAGTTAGATAGTTGTCTGGGTTCGAGAAATATCATGAAATACAATCTCTATAATTAGTACTTTTTAATATACGTATGGTACAATAAAGCGGCATGATTCCTCTAAAGTATGCCGGGAAATAGGACCAGGTTAACAGATATAATGGTGGCCTGTTGCTTGGAATAATTTGGAGGAATCAGTTGCTCCAAATTTACCAACACTGTAAATACTATCCCCTTTAAGGACCATGTGATGTAGTCAGAAAATTCAAGATAAATGAGTCCTTCAAATATTGCCACGAAACACCACCTATATGTATGAAGCTTGTTTTGTGGCATGGTCAGGAGGATTCAGAAGCCTCCAATATTCATACATGATCACAGGGTTCTTAAAGGAGAGAGACCCTTGCCTATATCATAATAACTAAATGATCAAATTTACAAGAACATTCAAGACTTCTTTATTGTATGGGCCGTAGCCTATGCAAGAACATTAAGGGGGTGCGGGTATAGGGGTACAGGCTTGGGGGGATTTAGGGGGACAGGCTGGGGGGGGGGGTTAGGGGGTGCGGGAATAGGTTACAGGCTTTCTACCCACCCCAAGCCTGTCCCCCTATTCCCGTCCCCCCCCCCCCAAGCCTATCCCCTACTCCCGCACCCCCTTAATGGTATTGACGATGGCGTGGTTCCGATACGATGATTCCATAGACACACAACAGAGCCTCTCTTACTAGTATAGCAGGCAACCTTTATGTATATGGTGGAGCATATTCCACGTTACCTATAGAACTTTATATGCAATGTAATAAAAGAAATATGTGAGAAGAAATAAATAAAGACTAGAAAAGATTAGACAAGATCAACACAAACTTATTTGCCATTAACCCCAAGAGAAGATAACATCTTCTCTACATCGTAATTACGCTTTACACTAGTACCATGCATGCCATCGTAAATACCATGGCTATTCTTGCAGACGTCTTTAATGAGTCCTTCACACTGTCAGGTATTATTCCTCCGTTTTCCGTCCATCATCCTCCGATCTAGAGATTAATTTGCCTCTCTTAGGTTCCTCGTTGTCCTCTACACCTCTTAAAAAGGGTTGAAGGACGTAGAAAGCCTTAGATTAGCCACAGGACGGAGGAATATAGCCCCGTGTGATACCTGCTTAAGGGGAGATTATTTTGTTTGTGAATTGGAAGGTCTCTAATTCCTCCACATTATGCCAAGAAACAAATCCCCTATAAGTATCATTGAGGGTGTATGTTTTCTGGGATAATGTGGAGGAATCAGTAGCTTTCCAATTTGTCAACAATATAATCTCCTCTTAAGTCTCACACATATATTAACAGCAGACAGTCATGCTCTTCTGGACCATCACCTATAAAAACCCATACAAGGAAATACTGTGCTAGGGTGCAATGATTGTTTCTGTAATTCACAAGTCGAAAATATCACGTATTCACACTTGATGGAAGGAGGAAACTGACAACAGGTAGATGAGACACGAGGGAACGGAAGCAATATATATATTTTTGGTTTACAGTCGTTCCGTACTTGTAAAATCTTTACAGAGAGAGAGAGAGAGAGAGAGAGAGAGAGAGAGAGAGAGAGAGAGAGAGAGTGTACAGCGATGCACACACACACAAACATTTTCGTTATAGATATTATGCATACACACGCACATCACCCTTCTTTATCGATATTATACATACGCGCGCGCGCATACATACAATGATCCAGACACGTATTTGTAAATTAATCCGTACAAGGAGAAACACATACACGTACAGACTAAAACACACACACACACACACACACACACACACGGACACATACATATGCAGATTACAACACGGACACAGACGGGCAGACATAGATACACTCACACTCAGACAAAAAAAAAAAAAAAAAAAAAAAAAAAAAACACACACACACACACACACACACACACACAGTCACATTTCCTTTCGTCTCGCCCTCAATATTCTTCTTCCTCCCAGACTATCTCCTTCCATCTCTATACCTGACCCAAACATTTTTCTTACTTCCCTTCCCTTCTCTTTCCTATTGTTCTCTTTTCCTTCGCTTCCCACGGTCACTTCTCCTCCTCCTCCTCCTGTCAGTTTTCCTTCTCCCTATTCCTCCCTACTTCACCTCTTCCCTTCATTGTTTTTACCCATGTTTTCCTCCATTCCCTTCAACATTCCGTCCTCCTCATTATCCCCCCCCCCTTCTCTCTCTCTCTTAATTAATTAATTAATTTATTTATTTATTTATTTATTTATTAAATAAGTTAATAATAAATTAATAAATAAATTAATAAATAAATTAATACATTAATTAATAGATCAATTAAATAATAAATTATTAAATTAATTAAAAAAATAATAAATAATTTGATAAATTAACAAATGTTTTGATAAATTAATAAATAATTTAGTGAATTAATTAATAATTTAATAAATTAATAAATAATTTATTAAATTAATAAATAATTTAGTAAATTAATAAATAATTTAGTAAATTAATAAATAATTTAGTAAATTAATAAATAATTTAATAAATTAATAAATAAATTAATAAATAAATTAATAAATATTTTAATAAATTAATATACAAATTAATAAATAACTTAATAAATAAATTAATAAATTAATAAATATATTAATAGATAATTTAATAAATTAATAAATAAATCAATAAATTAATAAATGAATAAATTAATACATTTATAAATTAATTAATAAATTAAAAAAATTAATTATTAAATAAAAAAATAATAAATAAATTAATAAATTAATTAATAAATTGATAAATAAATTAATAAATATCACCATGGCACCTCAACTAACCTGTTCGACCTGCTCTGGAACCTTCGGCCCTAAAATTGTAGGTTTTGCAACTTACGAGAGGAGATGTCGACCGACTTGAAGGCAGCACAGCGCAAGATTGAGGCCTTGAGTGAGAAGTTGGAAACATTGCAGGAATCCGTCACACTCAACGTAGGAATGACATCGACGCCTACAGTACCCGTCGACACAGCCCATGTACAGACTGCCTCTACACCCTTACCTCCACCGGGACCACCAACTACACCATCTCCACGGGAGGAGTTCCGCGTTGCCAAGAGCAACATACGACCCACAAGAAACATAATACCCATCACTACATGCCAAAACCGCTTCAATATCCTGGCCCAAGACGACGACGAAGACGACACCGAGGCCAGGCTCGTTGGTGACTCAATGGCGAGGGGTCAACTCACCGAGTTTTGTGGCCGAGCACCCAAGTCGAGGAAGCGTTTTTGCATCCCGGGTGGCGGCCTAGACGACGTGATTGACACAGTTGATGAAATGACAAGCCTGGCCCCCGACAACACCACGTACGTAATCCACGTCGGAACCAACGATGTAATGAAGATCAGATTGGAAGAGCTCCTTAACAAGTACCGACAGATGATTGGGAAGTTCAAGGAAAAAACGAACAACATCATACTCTCTGGAATCATCCCCCGCAGACAAGCAGACACTCGCTTCTACAACACCGCCACCAGCATCAACCGACGACTTGCCAACATCTGCAACGAGGAAAACGTCGATTTCGTCAACACATGGGACAACTTTTATTTTGATGACTCGTTGTTCTCAGATGATGGTGTCCATCTGATACAGGTAGGAGCAGCCCGTTTTGGATGTTTGCTAAATGACGCAGTCATCAACCATCGTACAAAAAACGGGTCTGCCCAGGTACGTCAAGGTCAGGTAACGTAAAACGAATAAACAGAATAAACCGAAATAGCTTAAAGGTATTTTACGTTAACGCTCGCAGCATCCATAACAAATTTACAGATTTAGAGGAATTAACTTTCACAGAAAATAATGAAATAATCGGCGTAACAGAATCTTTGCTAAATACTGAAAGCAGAGACTTCCTAGCAAAGTATAAAATTCCTGGCTACACAATATTTGAGAAAGGACAAATAAATAAAAGGGGAGGCGGAGTTCTATTATATATTTAAGACGACCTCAAACCGATCCTATTATCAAAGCCCCATATCGATAACGTAGATACACTATATATACTCATTAGAAATAATTGCGTGATGAAACTTTTATTAGCTTTATTACAAACCGACCATGATATCTATGAGAAAATTAACGAGATGAGTAACACGCAAGAGGCCGTAATTCTTGGCGATTTTAATTTACCAGTAACAAAATGGGGAGAACCATTATCAACTCACTATGGACAAGACCTTTATACTAACTTACAAGAGAGCTCCCTTATCCAATTTGTTAATAGTCCAACTCGTGGAAATAACGTTCTTGACCTAGTATTTGCAACAAAAGAAGATTTGATAGGGAATATTAACGTGGGTGATGAGTTTACTAATAGCGACCACCGCATAATCACATTCAGTATAAATATCAATAGAAGCGAAATAAATTACAGCTACGAAAAAATCCCCGACTTTAGAAAAGCTAATTTTCATCAACTCAGAGCGATACTAAAAGGTACCGACTGGAAGTGTCTGCGAGACACCATTGACATTAATACACAATGGAACTTCTTCACTAATGAGTATACAAAAGCGGTCAAGGATAGCATACTGTTAAAAAACCGACGTTCAGCACAAAACTTAGAGCCCAAGTGGTGGAGTAAAGAGATAGCCGACTGTTTACGCACCAAAAAGAACGCCCATAATAGAGTAAAAATCACAGACGACAATGACGAACGGGCCAAGTTTACAGACTTACGAAGAACAGCCAAAAAGGTATTCAAACAGAGTAAAAAGACCATTGAAAAACACGTTGCAAATCAAAGTAAGACAAACCCGAAAGAGTTCTACAGTTATATTCGGCATAAAAAAGTACTCACGTCAACAATCGGACCACTACTTGATGAGAATGGGGACTTTACCACAGATGAAGAGCGAATGAGTAGTATCCTTAACACTTTCTTTGCATCAGTCTTTACTACAGAAAACCCGAACGATATACCAGCAGAAACAACAGTCCAAAAAGAAAACACCGAGGTATTAAGTAATATCAGCATAACAGAAAGTGACGTATAAAAATGTATTGATAAATTAAATATAAATAAGTCACCTGGGCCAGACACGAACTCCCCTCGCGTATTAAAGGAAGCAAATAGTGAAATAGTAAAACCTCTGACTTTGCTCATTAACTATTCTTTACACACTGGAACAATACCTGACGAATGGAAGCTCGCTAACGTAACACCAATATTTAAAAAAGGCAGCAAATCTCTACCTAGCAACTAACGCCCTATCAGCCTAACCTCAATCATATGCAAAATGCTAGAGACAATCATACGAGATAAACTTACAAATCACTTAGAGGAAAACAACTTACTTAGAGACACTCAACACGGTTGTTTGTCGTAATAAACGCTCTTGCCTAACGAACCTATTAGACTTTTTAAATGACATTTTCAATGAATATGATAAGAGTAAAGCAATAGATATAATTTATCTAGATTTCCAAAAGGCCTTTAATTTTCCTTCCTACCATTCCTTACCTCTCCTCTTACCTTTCTTTTCCTTCCAACCTTTCCTTACCTTTCTTTTCCTTCCAACCTTTCCTTACCTCTGCTCTTACCTTTCATTTTCCTTCCTACCTTTCCTTACCTCTCCTCTTACCTTTCTTTTCCTTCCAACCTTTCCTTACCTTTCTTTTCCTTCCAACCTTTCCTTACCTCTGCTCTTACCTTTCATTTTCCTTCCTACCTTTCCTTACCTACCCTCCTACCCATCCTGTCCTTCCTATACTCTCCTACCATCCTCCCTTAATATCCCTTTCTTTTCTTACTTTTTTCCTTCCCACCTTTCCTTATCTCCCCTCTTCCTTCTCCTCCCTTCTTCATCTCCTTCCTTCCTACCTTCAACATCACAAATCCCTTTTATCCTCAACTTCGACACCAGAATTTCCCATTTCACCTCTACTTCAACATCAGCCTTCCTGGGAGACACAACCTTTACTCGACCGTTACTTAATTAAGGGGCTAAAACATGGAGGTCTGTTGAGTGAACTTACTTACTTACTTACTTACTTACTTACTGTCCGTCCGTCCGTCCGTCCACACGAGGTGATCTGATTTGAAGGTTACTGGTAGAGAATGAATTACTCCTCAGTGATAGTCGTAGATAAGGATAGCAAAGTAGATGGCTCTCTCTCCACCTTCCACTCCCTCCGGCCTGAGCCGTACAGGAAATAATGTCAGGAATGGGAACCTTGTGTGGTTGGCAGAAATACTCCACAAGAACATTTTTATTGGAAAGATAAAGAGTAGGTGAAATTTGGCTAACTCGCCACCTGTAATGGGCAAAATTATTCATTAGTAAACAATGTAAGTCGGGGATTAGACGCAAGGTGTTTATCTAAGCGACGTTTGAAGCTGTCTACGGTGTTACAGTCTATTACGTTATGGGGAAGCCCATTCCATAAGTTGACGACTCGGTTAAAAAAAAATTTCTTGGATTCGAGTGAGTTAAAAGATTTACCTATGATTTTGCAACCGTTTCCTCTTATGTAGTTTGATTGGTCGATAGTGAAATATTTACTGCAGTCCATGTTATCTATGCCTTTGATTACTTTGAATACCTGGATTAAGTCACCTCTCAGTCTACGTTGTGTTAATGGGAATAGATTTAGTTCGCTTAGCCGCTCCTCGTACGCTTTGTTTCTCAGACTTGGTATCATTTTAGTAACTCTACGTTAGACTCGTTCCAATTTTGCTATATCTTTCTGATAATACGGACACCTGGCTTGAACACAGTATTCCATAATGGGACGGACCAAGGAATTATACAAAGTGAGGATTGTGTCTTTAGACTTATACTCGAATGCTCTGCCAATAAAGCCAATAGTTTTATTTGCTTTCTTAATTCCTTCCGTACACTGCTGACTGGGTTTTAGGTTACTTGATACTGTTACCCCTCAGTCTGTCTCTCGATCCACGCTTTTGAGTTGATTACCATTCATCGAGTAGTTTGCTGCTACGTTACTATGTCCTTTCTCAAATATTGTGTAGCCAGGAATTTTATACTCTGCTAGGGAATCTCTGCTCTCAGTATTTAGCCACGATTCTGTTATGCCGATTATATCATAATTTTCTGTGAAAGTTAATTCCTCTAAATCTGTAAATTTGTTATGGATGCTGCGAGCGTTAACGTAACGAACAGAAATTTCGTGACCAAGGTTTTTAGGTACTCTTATGATATTATTACTTTGAAGTGTGTGGGTGTGTGTGTGTGTGGGTGTATGTTTTAGTTAGTTAGCTAGTTAGTTAGCTAGTTAGTTAGTTAGCTAGTGCGTGACCTTCTGTCTTTTCCCTTTCCCTTCCTTCTCTCTCTCTTTCTCCTTTATCCTCTTTCCTTCCTTTCCATTCCTTCTGTCTGTCTAACTGTCTTCTCTCTCTCTCTCTCTCTGCATGGGCCTTGAAAATGAATCAATTTAAGGACTCCAAAGCAATTAACACATAGAATAAAATTTTAGGGCCAAACGACAGCGTGCGTTGAAATGGAGTCAGTCACCCAATTAATTATGAAGTCCCAGGCATAGATAGGAAGGTACCTATTTAGTAAGGGCGTGCGAATTTCTGTGCATAAGCGTACATTAACACACACATACACACGCATACACAAAGGTCTACACAAACACACACACATACATTCGCACACGCATATTCACACAGAAACATAAAACACACACTTACACAATGACAAGTGCAAAAAAAAAAACAAATATATATAATTTTATATATATATATATATATATATTACCTATTATGAAAGCAGTTTCTCTCTCTCTCTCTCTCTCTCTCTCTCTAGCTAACTGACTAGCTAGCTAACTAAATAACTAGCTAACTAACTAACTAGCTACCTAGCTAACTAACTAACTAACTAACTAACTAGCTAGCTAACTAATTAACTAACTAAAACACACACACACACATCAAAGTAATAATATCATAAGAGTACCTAAAAACCTTGGTCACATATGAGCGTGAGTCACCCCTTATGGTGTGTGTCGAAACTTACGTCCCCTACTGTACATGCCTGTCTGCCACGCCTACATTATTTTCCCTGGATGCCTGTGGTTGGTTGGCGCCTAACAAGCCATGCATAATGTACAAAGTGCTAGGTTGTGTGGGTTCGTGACCACTGTGTTTATGCCTTTCTTTTATTTTTCTGTTTAGGTTTTTCTCATTTGTGGCTGAGTGAGTGAGTGAGTGAGTGAGTGAGTGAGTGAGTGAGTGAGTTAGTGAGTTAGTGAGTTAGTGAGTTAGTGAGTTAGTGAGTTAGTGAGTTAGTTAGTTAGTTAGTTAGTTAGTTAGTTAGTTAGTTAGTTAGTTAGTTAGCTAGCTAGCTAGCTAGCTAGCTAGCTAGCTAGCTAGTTAGCTAGTTAGCTAGTTAGCTAGTTAGTTAGTTAGCTAGTTAGCTAGTTAGCTAGTTAGCTAGTTAGCTAGTTAGCTAGTTAGCTAGCTAGCTAGCTAGCAACACAGACCACAACAGACCTTACGGTCCAAACGAGGTGACCTGATTAGAAGGTTACTGGTAGAGAATGAATTACTCCCCAGTGATAGTCGTAGGTAAGGATAGCAAAGTACAGGAAATAAAGTCAGGAATGGGAACCTTGTGAGGTTGGCAGAAATGCTCCACAAGGAAATTTTTTTATAGGAAAGATAGAAAGTAGGTGAAATTTGGCTAACTTGCCACCTGTAATGGGCAAAAATTATTCATTAGTAAGCATTGTAAGTCGGAGATTAGACGCAAGGTGTTTATCTAAGCGACGTTTGAAGCTGTCTACGGTGTTACAGTCAATTACGTTACGGGGAAGCCCATTCCATAAGTTGACAACTCGGTTAAAAAAGAAATTCTTTGATTCGTGCGAATTAAATGATTTGCCTATGATTTTGCAGCCGTTTCCTCTCGTGTAGTTTGATTGATCAATAGTGAAATATTTGTTGCAGTCCATATTATCTATGCCTTTGATTATTTTAAATACCTGGATTAAGTCACCTCTCAGTCTACGTTGTGTCAATGGGAATAGATTTAATTCGCTTAGCCGCTCATCGTACGTTTTATTTCTCAGACTTGGTATCATTTTAGTAACTCTACGTTGGACTCGTTCCAATTTTGCTATATCTTTCTGGTAATACGGGCACAAGGCTTGAACACAATACTCCATAAGGGGACGGACCAAGGAATTATACAAAGTGAGGATTGTGTCTTTAAATTTATACTCAAATGCTCTGCCGATAAAGCCGATAGTTTTATTTGCTTTCTTAATTACTTCCGTACACTGCTGACTGGGTTTTAGGTTACTTGATATTGTTACCCCTAAGTCTGTCTCTCGATCCACGCTTTTAAGTTGCTTACCATTTAACGAGTAGTTTGCTGCTACGTTATGATGTCCTATGTGGAGTACTTTACATTTATCTGAATTGAAGGACATTTGCCAAGTTTTCGCCCAATTTGACAATTTATCGAGATTATCTTGCATTTCTTTAGTCTGTGCGTTAGTGAGTACTGTATTTGCAATTTTGGTGTCATCGGCAAACTTCGATAGTATGCATGAGAGGCCTTCGTCTATGTCGTTTATGTAAATTAGGAATAGGATTGGCCCTAAAACTGACCCCTGTGGCACCCCGCTTGTAATGCCTGTCCAACTAGAAGATTTTCCATTTATTACCACCCGTTGTTTTCGGTTTCTTAGCCAGTTCTCTATCTATCTTACGGTATCGCCTTGGATTCTGTGTGATTTTAGTTTAGATATTAAGCGTTTATGGGGAACTTTGTCAAAGGCCTTTTGGAAATCTAGATAAATTATGTCTATTGCTTTACTCTTATCATATTCATTGAAAATGTCATTTAAAAAGTCTAATAGGTTCGTTAGGCAAGAGCGTTTATTACGAAAACCGTGTTGAGTGTCTCTAAGTGAGTTGTTTTCCTCTAAGTGATTTGTAAGTTTATCTCGTATGATTGTCTCTAGCATTTTGCATACGACTGAGGTTAGGCTGATAGGGCGATAGTTGCTAGGTAGAGATTTGCTGCCTTTTTTAAATATTGGTGTTACGTTAGCGAGTTTCCATTCGTCAGGTATTGTTCCAGTGTGTAAAGAATAGTTAAAGAGCAGAGTCAGAGGTTTTACTATTTCGCTTTTTGCTTCCTTTAATACGCGATGGGAGATCGTATCTGGCCCAGGTGACTTATTTACATTAAATTTATCAATACATTTTATTACGTCACTTTCTGTTATGCTGATATTACTTAATACCTCGGTATTTTCATTTTGGACTGTTGTTACTGCTGGTATATCGTTTGGGTTTTCTGTAGTAAAGACTGATGCAAAGAATGTGTTAAGGATACCACTCATTCGCTCTTCATCTGTAGTAAAGTCCCCATTCTCATCAAGTAGTGGTCCGATAGTTGACGTGAGTACTTTCTTTTGCCGAATATAACTGTAGAACTCCTTTGAGTTTGTCTTACTTTGATTTGCAACGTGTTTTTCAATGGCCTTTTTACTCTGTTTGATTAACATTTTGGCTTTTCTTCGTAAGTCTGAAAACTTGGCCCGCTCGTTATTGTCGTCTGTGATTTTTACTCTATTATGGGCGTTCATTTTGGCGCGTAAACAGTCGGCTATCTCTTTACTCCACCACTTGGGCTTTAAGTTTTGTGCTGAACGTCGGTTTTTTAACGGTATGCTATCTTTGACCGCTTTAGCGGAGAGTAGAGAGAGAGAGAGAGAGAGAGAGAGAGAGAGAGAGAGAGAGAGTGTGTGTGTGTGTGTGTTAGCCAATATACAGTATACATGTGATGTGAATATAATTATGTGCTGGTGTAAATATTTAAATACAGTGCTTGTTGTGTGAGCCTATCGACCTTAACGTGTTTGTGTGTTGATGCAATAAAAATATTACATCTGAATATAATACTAATGTAAGTTCAGGTGGTATACGAGTGTGTGTACCTTCGTGTTCCCTTATAATTACTACACAACCTATTGTTTCTAGGCATGGTATAAATTGGGTAGGTATCAGCATTATTGGTAATACCATAAAGACATGATATACATAATTACTGTATATAAGCAAATCAGGGTTGCTCCTACTCATTCACATTGTTGTCGGCACCAGCAATGCATATGAGGAAAGGGAACTGGGATGTAAGCTCCATATATGTGCATGGGAACAACGCTAATGATGACATGGGATATAATTAATTCACTCCAATTATGCCTGTTTACTGAATGAATGAATCGCTCGACTGGGATGAAACGCCATACGACCCAGGGAAGTATAATGGTACACCCTAACTGCTGCCACCTATATACAGTGATGTCATTCCTGTTTTGATGATGCTTATATTGACAGCATCTACAGCATATTATAGTCAACTTTAGCATGGGAAAATATAGGGTAGAACTTTTTTTTTTCATTGGTAAATTGGAGAGGTGCTAAAGCCTACAAACCATGCCACGAAACAGATCCCCTATTGATAGCATTGAGGTGAGTTGTTTCCTGGGTTAGTTTGGAGGAATCAGTAGCCTTCTAAATAATAAAAAATAAGTTCTCCCTTTAAGTATACAAAGATGATGAGGATATGTTTATTAGATATAACGATATATGGGTCGAAACAGTCAAATTATGGACTCGCTTTAATCAACTTCACATAAGTATATGCTTGTGTGTAGTCTCATATACTGATCTAAAAATATATGATCTAAATATCTAATCTAAAAATACAAATATAACAGCCAAGAACCCCATACAAATGAACCATATGTGTCGTGTTGCTCAGCTCGATTTCTGTCACATACTACAGATAGAAATTTACTACCTAGCCACTGCACCCACCAGACCAGTGAGTGTACAGTATAGGTGGTGGATCAAGTGCCATGGTATTAATGCCTGCAAATGTTTCAATACACATTAAGACGAGTTAATTAGGTATGTGACGACTTTTCTCTATAATAATGAGCTGGAGTAGATTCATTAGATAAAGGTGATCGTCTCTTGGTAAATTGGAGGGTTACCGGTCTGATTTTTCCAAACCTTACTACTATACTAAATCCCCTATTCGTATGTTGAAGAACCTCAGTCAGTTTCCTGGCATATTTTGGAAGAATAACGTTCCCTCCAATTCGACTAAAAAATATTATTTATTTTAGGTTTAGCAGTAATATATAAGTGATTTCAAACAAACTTTTGTATGAGTATACATGAAAACAAGGGGTAAAAACTTGTCTATCGAATAATTTGCAGGCAACGGTGTAACCGTTGGTTGGTTACTTTTTACTGTTTATATTACTCACAGTGTAGGAGTTTGTAGTTTGTAGTATGTCTTCGAAGTTGTAGGATTCTGATAACTGAGATACAGTGAATAATGACACTTAGTGGTCAATAGTGGTTGAACATAAACACAACTTGGGTTTTTGTGTTTATTAATCAAAATATAATCTGTTAGATTAGTGCAAAAATATTGGAGGTGTAATGGGACCTCTTGGACGAACGTGTGTGTCGTCTGAGTGGGTGCAAGAATCTGCCGGGGCCCGCATCCCACCTCAGTGGCACCTACTTCCGCCAGGCGTGGTAACGTGGGTCACGTGATGTGTGTAGATGCCCCTGTTCTTTGGCTATACAATATGATTTGAATTTATTAAAAGCTATAGGATTAATATGCTTAGCGTTATCCTATACATTGTTCATTCATTAACCATAAAACCAGTAGCCTTTATTACATGTGTTAGATACATGTGTTATTAATTAATTCTTAATAGTAGTAACCAAGTTGGTACTATACATGTGTAAGTACATGTGTACGTGTGTCAGTGTACATGTGTCTGATACAACGGTACCATAACATTAAGATGGTAAGGAATACGGTACCTGAGCGTAACAGTACATACGATACACCTATGTACTTCTTAAGTATACATGTGTGTGTGAGGCTGCATGAATGCAGTTTCTGGTGGGTGTATGCATACATTTATGAGTTTCTCTGTGCACAGGAATGTCTGTTTTAGGCTGAGTATGTATGTATTCAAGACTGGAACTGTTTTTACGAGAGGTCGTGTGTTTACAAGCTCTTTGTACTGTACGTGTATATTATGTTCTAGAAAGGTTGTAAGGGTGTAAGTGTTATGAAGGAGTGACAAAATAAAACTTAGACCAAAAATTTAGGTGAAAATCAGTGTTAATTGTGTTAAGTTTACTGGCAAACTGTAGGTGTTAGCATGGGCAGGAGTGCAAGAGAAGATTTTGAGGTAGGGTTCACATATGAGATAATGACAACCTCAGAAAAAAAAGATAACTTATTCATTTTTATTTTTATTTTATATTACGGTATATTAATTTTGAACGGAAACATTCCAAGAGAGTTTTTCAGAGCTCAAGTCTCAATTTTTCATATACATCACTGGTTAACTCTGGAACTCTGCCGTCATCCATCGTTTCCACTTACTGCGACATATGCTTCTTCAAACCCAATGTGCCTAATCATCTACATTACTATTATACATGATTTTGAATTTCTCTTGCTCCTTCTTTATTTTTCACAAGTGAGGAAATTTAGCGGACTCTTTCCCGTAAGTTCTCCCCCTCCTCGATATAGAAAGAAGAAAAGCACACACCTTCAAACACACGTACTGTACGCACACACAATCAAAATATCAAGTTCACCACCAACACATGTTATTATCACACAGTCTCACCACCATACACCATTATCATAAAATTATCATACACCATCATACACCTTAAAATAATACACCAAACCTCCCATACAACTCATCACTACACCACACCATACCAAACACCTGGCATGAACATCGCTACAGGCTCCATATCACACCAACACCACACCACACTAAACTACACCACACGAAACAACCACAACACACCATACCACACCACAAACATTACATGAACATTCCTACATGCCCATATCACACCAACACCGCACTACACCACTACACCACAACACAGCACACCAAAACACAGAACGGTAAACCACAGCACCACAACACACAATTTCCACACTACACTGCATTACACCACACACCCTCACATAACTACACACCACCCTACACTACGCTACTCCACACCAAACCATATTGCATTACACCACGCCACCCCACAGCACACCACATCAAGTTAGTAACGTTGAGACCACGCCAGAATATCACACAAGCCATATACAGCCAGGGGAAAAATTTCGGCCACACTCCCAAACAGGATTAAGTTTATGCATGGATTCAACATCCGCATAGAGAGACAGGGACGAGGTACATAGAAGAGGCGATGTTACTGCGAGAGGAGCTACGTAGACCCTAATACAACCTTAGTAATGCCTAAAAACGTTAATCAATCAGGGAGAGCATGGTATAATTTGTATGATTATCAGGGCTACTTCACCTGTATTCCAACTCTGTAAAATCTTCAAGCCAGTCGTCTTGTCTAGGAAAACTTCCCTCCCTCCCTCCCTTTGCACCGGATATATTATGATCATTAGAGAAGGGTTTCCATAATATCACACAACACCAGCTATGCCTTATGTAGTTTATCAACTCCAAGAATCATGAAGTGAATGTGACTGCGTGAGTGTAGTTCCTTATGCCAATCTAGTTTATTGACACCAAGACGACCGCAGTAAATGGGATTGCGTGAGTGTTGTTCCTTTTGCGTGTGACTGTACCTGTTGACTCAGCTGGAGCGGCCATGCATTACTCAGTAGGTAATTAAGATGGACAAGGACAGGTGAGGCAGAGAGGAGGTGCGTCTTCCTGGGGTGATGCAGAGGGGATGGGGTTGATTTGCTGGCCTCTCTATCCAGTTGTCACTTTAGTTCCATCCTCTGTTTCTCTGTCTATATCTGTCTCTATCTATCTATACCTATTTATCTCTCTCTCTCTCTCTCTCTCTCTCTCTCTCTCTCTCTCTCTCTCTCTCTCTCTGAATGTTAGTTAATAATACATTGTTGTACTAATATATATATATATATATATATGTGTGTGTATATGTATGTATGTATGTGTGTGTATGTGTATATATATGTATATGTGTGTATATGTATGTATATGTATGTATGTATGTGTATGTATGTGTGTGTATGTATATATAATAGAAGATAGAGTTAGGATAAACACATGTGCGCTACTTTGTATTTTGTAATTGATATAACTAAGGTCTATACAAAAGCTTCGGCTTAATAGACCATGACTTTGTGAATATAATGTATTTTGTAATTTAAATGTACCATGTGTAAATAAGGCTAATAATAAAATATCAAATATCAAAAATCTCTCTCTCTCTCTTAACTTTCTGGTACAGCTGTACATGGCTAAACAGCTAGAACAGCCCGCTGTGCACTAATGTGCGGCTTAAAGTGCCACTTTTCCTCGTGGCACTATCTTAAAAGCCGCATTTGAATAATTATATATGTCTCATGGGCGTTGGAAATGTTCCTCGCCACCTGTGAGCAGCCACATCCACATTCGTGAAGTTCTGGCAGTGAAGGTCCTCTGGTGCTGACTGGTGTGTGACCTCGGCACCCCGACCTGCTCTTGACTGGAGAACACCGTTCTCGTGTCTCTCACAGCCTCACGCGGGGGAAGCCTAAGTCCAGCCAAGTGCTGCATCTCTTGTACCTGTGCCTTGTGGAGGACCACTAGAGCAGCAACGTCCCGGCGGTGCTCCAGTGTGTCCAGGGCAGGTATGTCTTGTGACGGAGGAGGGCAACTGTTGTTCTTGATGAGACGCTGCACTCTTCGCTCCACTTTGTCAAGTCTCTGCAGGTGTGTTGCAGCGCTGGACATCCACGTCAGAGCCCCATACTTAAGGTGGGGCCTTACCTGTGCCTTGTAGAGTGTCATAAGGCCACGCTTGTCCAGGAAGCCTGCTACTCTATATAAGGCAGAGACCCGAAGGGAGGCCTGATGGGTGATGTGGTGGATATGCTTATCGAAGCGGAGCTCCGCATCGAAGGTCACTCCAAGGATCTTGACGTGATCTTGGAGTGGGAGGGTGACCGAGCCAAACTTCACTTTTCCCTCAACAGCTTGTGAGGCTGCCGGGGACCGAGAAACCACCATGGCTTGTGTCTTCTCAGGTGCAAAGATCACCTGCCAGCGCTCTCCCCACTTCTTTATTGCATGTAGCTGCTGATTGATGTCAGCAAGTACTCGCTGGCTATCCTGGCAAGAGTAAGAGCGGGAGAGTGTGCAGTCACCGGCATATGCAGAGAGTGCTGGCAAGGTCCTGAGAAGGTCATCTATGTATAGATTCCAGAGAACCGGTCCCAGCACAGATCCCTGAGGGACTGAGGCCCCTACTGGGAGGTTCCTGGACTGCTGCCCATTGACCACTACATGGAGTGTCCTGTCGTGGAGGCAATCACCCATCAGCATCAAGAGGTGACCCTTAATGCCCTTGGCATGGAGCTTTTCCAGCAGGCCCGCATGCCACACACGGTCAAAGGCACCTGCGATGTCCAGAGCAACAACAATAGTATCCAGGCCATTATCCAGGAAGGTGAAATCACTTGTAGACAGAGCCAAGCGTAAAGAGGAACTCCGGATTGCAGCCTTGTGTAATGAGAATCCCAAGGAGTTTTTTGGTTATGTAAACAGCAGAAAACCAATTAGAAACAAGATAGGCCCATTGCATGATGGGAACGGTGTCTTGCAAAACACTGATGAAGAGATGGCAGACATTCTAAATTCCCATTTCTCATTAGTGTTTACCCAAGAAGATGGGGGTAACATCCCTGAGCCAGGCACTACTCATGTGGGTGTTACCATAGAAAGAGTCCAATGCAGTGAAGCAGAAGTTAGAGACAGAATAGGCAAATTAAGTGTCAATAAATCTCCCGGTCCTGATGAATTTCTTCCTAGAGTCTTGCGAGAGGTATGTGACCAGGTAACCCCTCACCTGGCTGCTATCTTCAATATATCACTTGAAACGGGAGAGGTCCCATCTACCTGGAAGGAAGCAAATGTGACTCCCATATTTAAAAAGGGAGATCGCCATCTTCCTGGAAACTACCGACCAATCAGCCTTACATCTGTAGTAGGAAAGGTATTGGAGGGTATAGTTGCAGATAGAATAGTAGATCATCTTGAATCATATAATTTATTGTATGATTCACAGCATGGTTTTAGGCGTCGGCGTTTATGTTTGACCAACTTGATTGAATTTTTCCTCGGTATGCTTTCTGAGTATGACCAGTGCCGGGCAATAGACATCCTTTATCTGGACTTTCAGAAAGCCTTTGATGGGTCGTAAGACCTTTTAAGGTGCTACTTGTCCTTGTAACTCCTTGTAACTCTCTCTGGCATGGGTAACCCAACTGGACTAAATGTCCCTCAGCATAGCTAACAAAATTCAAACAGATTACACAAGAGAGAGAGAGAGAGAGAGAGAGAGAGAGAGAGAGAGAGAGTTAGTTACAAGGAGTTACAAGGACAAGTAGCACCTCAAAAGGTCTTACGACCCATACCAAGGAGGTACCGTAGGTGTAGTAGCAGTTGCTAGTGAGAGAAAAGTATAGTAAAGAGAAGGCTCTCCCCACCCACCTCTCCCACCCGCATTACGGGTATGGAAATGGAAATGTACCTAACCCGGAGGAAAAAAGGCCGGACTAGGAAATTTTTGTACAGGCTTCCCCCGCGTGAGGCTGTGAGAGACACGAGAACGGTGTTCTCCAGCCAAGAGCAGGTCGGGGTGCTGAGGTCACACACCAGTCAGCACCAGAGGACCTTCACTGCCAGAACTTCACGAATGTGGAATGTGTTCACCACAGCAGCTCCTTCCATGCAAGACCTGTCTATCCAACAAGTGAAGGTGGCTGCTCACAGGTGGCGAGGAACATTTCCAACGCCCATGAGACATATATAATTATTCAAATGCGGCTTTTAAGATAGTGCCGCGAGGAAAAGTGGCACTTTAAGCCGCACATTAGTGCACAGCGGGCTGTTCTAGCTGTTTAGCCATGTACAGCTGTACCAGAAAGTTAGAGAGAGAGAGAGAGAGAGAGAGAGAGAGAGAGAGAGAGAGAGAGAGAGAGAGAGAGAGAGAGAGAGAGAGATAAATAGGTATAGATAGATAGAGACAGATATAGACAGAGAAACAGAGGATGGAACTAAAGTGACAACTGGATAGAGAGGCCAGCAAATCACCCCCATCCCCTCCACATCACCCCAGGAAGATGCACCTCCTCTCTGCCTCACCTGTCCTTGTCCACCTTAATTACCTGCTGAGTAATGCATGGCCGCTCCAGCTGAGTCAACAGGTACAGTCACACGCAAAAGGAACAACACTCACGCAATCCCATTTACTGCGGTCGTCTTGGTGTCAATAAACTAGATTGGCATAAGGAACTACACTCACGCAGTCACATTCACTTCATGATTCTTGGAGTTGATAAACTACATAAGGCATAGCTGGTGTTGTGTGATATTATGGAAACCCTTCTCTAATGATCATAATATATCCGGTGCAAAGGGAGGGAGGGAGGGAAGTTTTCCTAGACCCTTTGGACTCCTTCAGTGAGAAGTTGGAGTCAATGGTCTTCACCCAAGAAGAAATTGAGAGAAAAATAATCGAATTAAAGGCAAGCAAGTCCCCCGCTCCTGATGGGTTCTTACCTAGAGTATTGAAAGAAGTGCATGGTGAAGTATCACGGCACCTGTGCATGGTCTTCAACAGGGTAATCCAGACTGGATGCGTTCCTAGAGACTGGCGTGAGGCAAAGGTGACTCCTATCTTCAAGAAGGGAGATGCTAGCCAACCGTCAAATTACAGACCCATCAGTTTAACCTCGATAGTCTGTATACTCATGGGGAGCATCATGGTGGACAAAATAACGGCACACTTAGAATCAAATTTGCTACTGAGGTGTTCCCAGCCTGGGTTCCGGCAGCACCGGTCATGCCTCACAAATCTTGTGGAATTCTTCCATTTTGTTTTCAGTGAGCATGATCGGGATAAAGCGGTCGATGTTGTCTACTTAGACTTTCAGAAAGCCTTTGATAAGGTACCCCACCGCCTCCTCCTTCGGAAAGTGCGTGCACTGGGCATAGACGGAAATGTGGCAAATTGGATAGAGAACTGGCTAAGTGACAGACGGCAGCGGGTGGTAGTGAATGGACAGGCTTCAGAGTGGGTGCCCGTTACTAGCGGTGTTCCCCAAGGTTCTGTTCTGGGACCACTACTGTTTATCATCTATGTTAATGACATAGATGGTGACATGGTTGCCAAGATTTCCAAATTCGCCGATGATACTAAGCTTGGTATGAATGTCGCTAAAGAAGGAAATACTACCCGCTTACAAGAAGTTAGGAAGATCGGGGAGTGGTCTGACACGTGGCAAATGCCATTTAACGTGAAAAAATGCAAAGTTATGCATATAGGCCACAGAAACCCCTGAACAGAGTATAACCTTAAGGGCAATGCTCTCGTAAGCACTGGCACTGAGAAAGACTTGGGTGTCACTATCACCAGCGACCTCAAGTTCTCAAAGCAGTGTATTGAGGCGGAGAAGAAAGCCCAAAGGATGCTAGAGTACATAATGCGACAGTTTGGATACCGGAACAAGGAGATAGTACTTTGCCCAACCGCACCTGGAGTATGCAGTCCAGTTTTGGAGTCCTTCTTACCGAAAGGATATCGCGAGATTGGAACGAGTGCAAGCCAGGGCAACCAAACTTATACCCTCTCTTAGACACAAGAGCTATGAAGATCGGTTGGTAGAACTCGACCTGTTCTCTTTGGAAACCCGGAGACTGCGTGGTCAGCTTATCGAAGTGTTTAATATACTACGAGGCTTTGACAATGTAGACTACAGGGACATTTTCCAACTCAGTGAGGGCACAACCAGGAATCATGGCTACAAACTTGAACTGAAGCGATACAACCGTGATCTGTGTGGTAAATTCTTTAGATTCAGCATCTGCGGTACTTGGAACGTGCTTCCTGCTGATGTAGTCAACAGCAACTCTGTGGATCAGTTCAAGTCCAGATTAGACAAAGTCTTAAATCACCGTCTAGGTGTTTAAGCCGTTGTGAGAGTGTTCCTTGATGGTTTCACATGACACATTCGAGGACGGTCGCCTACTTGCGCAACTAAACCCACAGGTACCCTCTTTGTATGGATCGTAAGGTCCCCTAGGGTACTTCTTTTCCTTGTAACTCCTTGTAACTCTCTTTTTCTCTCTCTCTCTCTCTCTCTAAAACCCAACTAAGAATAGTCTAACACTGTCAGTCCCTTCCTTAGCTAATCATATATTTAGTCACGTCTTAATCAACTCCACCCCTCACAGTGTCCCGTTCCATCTACAGTAGTCCTCGTTATATCAAGTAGTAGTATCAAACGCCCTCAATATCCAGTCTATTCTACGCCTACATATCTCTTTCGCAGCTCCTCATAACTATTTTGACGCCCCTCAGTCCATATCGACCTTAAATATAGTTTCTCAATTTGATTCTTTTGACCGCTTAATAAAATTAAGTATCTTTACACCTGTATACTTCGTGACACAATAATGCACCGTGCACAAAAGCAACAAAATAATGAACACCAATAAAAAAACAACAGTGTCACCACCACCATTACTGCCAAGAAGAAGAAGAAGAAGAACAACAACAACAACAACTAACATCAATTATTATAGCAACTGCAATAAAAACTATACTAATGATGGCCTTAAATGACCGTATCTCGAGAGTAACTCATATTACTCAGACCATCTACAATACCCTTTGCTCGTGATCCAATATGATTTCATGTATTAATCACATTTTTCTGGTCTGATATACAATTTTGATACTATAGTTCATCACAGTTAAAGGTCGTGCGGTTTATTCTCGAATATTTAATATATGTCAATGGAAATATATGTTCGTCACTTAAGGGGATAGTACACTTTTGATAGATTGGAGTGCCTTGATTCTTCCAAAGTATGCCAGTAAACAGACCCAGATGAAGAAAAATAATGGTATCCTGTTGCCTGGAATAGTTTGGAGGAATCATTTGCTCTAGATTTACCACCCAAAACAATGTGCTATTTACCCCCTTAAGGAACGCTACGCAAGAGATAAAATATTTCCTTTTTTTTTACGGTTATTGAGTTTCAGATAACAAAAAAGTTAATAATTATCGTAAATCCCCACGGCCCATTGTATGTCTGGTGTTCAATAATCATAAGTCAGTAATCGTTGGTAATAAGCCTAATTCTCATAGACCGTATCTTGCTAAAAATACAGGTGAACAGTATATAGTAACGGAAGCTATACACATTTTCCCTGGAACACGTTAAATAATTTCTCCTTTTCTTTATCTGCGAACATTCCTATTATAATGCATTTGGTTATATGACCATCTGTTTATGATCCTTAAATAATTTATTTAACTTCACCTCATTTCAAAGTTACATATACAGAATAACTCATTGAAATAGATGAGGTCTATTGTTACCCCTTTGGAGCAACACACACTCAACTAAAGTACCCATGCAGGCAAGACCCAGGCAGCTCTGAGTGAGTACATGACATGATCTAGTTGGACAGAAGTGAAGGGGTCGTGCTAAGGGGGCTGGACACGGGATTATGTGAAGTAGGTCTGGTCCTGATAGAAGAATAGTCCACAGACACCTACATACGTTCACTCGTTTCCTTTTCCCTCACCGCGAGTATTCAGAGCTTTGAGTGAGAAAGAGTAGTACACACAGTTGTATTTCATATGTTCACAGAGAGCCTACTGCAAAAGTGAATCAGTACAATGAAATATTCAGTCGTAAGAGATAATAGAAATACGGTAAAAAGGCAGTAGACTTTGTAATTATCTCCGCCAGGTGATTAAATATTTATTACGATTTGCTTACCTGTTTGTTAGCAGGATAACTCCAAAAGATATGTGTGAAAATATAAGAAAAATCAATCAAAGATGAGTCTCGTGACGGGCAGCAAGTGATAAGATTTGGGGATAAGTACAGATTTGGATCAGAATTCAAGATTTTTTTATATTTGTTAAGAATAAGTGGGAAATGTGGGTGGCTTTGTCCTTAGACTTTAACAACATTTTGTTCGATAGGCCGACTGATGGCAGAAGTGTGCTATTTCTGAACGATGTAACTATGTCAATAATGAAACAGTAGATGTCAAAGATAAAACTGTCACACAATCCCTGCAATTAGTAAACTTTGTTGATTATGCGTATCTTAAATAATTATCCATATTAAGTAAAGTCCATTCCGTCTTCCTCTCCCTTACCTACTGCTCTTTTTCACTAGTCATTCATCTCCCTCTCCCTCTCTCCAAATCTACAATTTCTTTTCTTCCATCTCTCTCATACCTTTTGCAGCCCTCTCCCTTCCTTTCCTCTTTCAACCTTCCTTCCACACGTACTGCCAATTTAAGAAAATAGTTTAGAATTGTTGTATTCTCATGTGGGTCTCAATCCATTTGCTCTCATATCTTTGGGTGAAATTATCTATACCGTACATGTTCACTTCTCTTTCCTTGTCATCTCTCTCCTCCTTGATTTCCTCCATCATTTTATCTATTTTTCTTTCTTTCGTCTTATTTTTTGTCCTTTTTATTTTCCCTCTTGATTGGATCTTTTTTCCCCTAAATTGTATCTTTCTTTACCGTCCTCCTCCCTAGATCCTTATCTCCTTCATTAACTTGCTCATTAACTCCCTCTCTCCTGCTCTGCTCTCTCTCCTGATACGCTCGGACCCCAACCCGAAAAAACACCTCCCCTCTTGATTGCCAGATTTACGCCTCACATCGACACCCAGGGACACCCTTGGCTAAATGCACTTTAGCAAAGGGGATCCCACCTTGAATCTTTACAGTACTCTACTCTGCTTTCCTTACATTACTTCCCTTTACAAGATATATATAATTATTACCCCGAAAGGTAATTTTTCTCATGTTTAGTTTCGACCTGTTTGTTATTTCACTGAATATTTGTAATGACTACAGATTTTATTCATTGCAATTATATCGGGTTTAATGTCCTCTCTATCTCGTTAAGGATAAATTACATCTGATGTACTTTCTCAGATTATGACTATTTACTAACCAACTCATACATATTTATGATCCTTTAAGAAATATGGCAATCATTTGTGAACTTAAGGTGCTCTCGTGCCCTTTGTGTATTACATAATGCTAATCTCAGCCTCTGGTTTGAGTGGTAAGAAGGATGCCGAGTTGTTAGCATATCATTGTAACTTTTTTGTCAGTACTACGTGTTCAACCCTGAGTATATATAGTTTATGTCTGATCACTTAAAAAAAGGTTCTTAAGACTATATTATGTATAGTCAAGGTCAATAGTCCCACCACACCTTCGAATGAAAAGGCCTCAAATAATTAGTTGAAATTATAGCTGTTGTTCTCTGTAATCTTGGTTCATTGGATTCATTCCTAGGCTTACTTTCATTCTCCGGATGCAGGAATTTTGACCGTAACTATACAGATAGACAGACAAACTTCTTTAGGTCTGCTGGGCATGCTAGGCACTTCCTGGTTCAGCCTTATTCCTTTGAGTTTATGAGTTTGTTTAAGGACCCTGTGATCGTGAATGAGACTTGGTGGCCTCTGATTACTAACCTGACTATGCCACGAAACAAGTTCCTTCAATATAGGTGGTGTTTCGTGGCAATATTTTAAGGACTTGATAGCCTCCTACTTCCTAACTACTATCAGATGTAGCAGATGCAACCTATCTAGGAGAGAGTGCACTCCGAATTCAAATTTCTGTTGTCTTGTAGGCATCCTCTTTAGGAAAAGAATCGGGAGTAAACTCTAATAAATCCGGAGTCCGAGTCCCTAAGGCAGTTCGTTGTTGACTTCAACTTCTTTTTGGCAGCTCTTGCGACCTCGTTGACGCCAAACTGTAGCAGCCCTGCTGTTCCTTTGGGGTCCGTGAGCGAGGTGGAGGGGCCATATTGCATGGGCCATATTGCATGGGCAACAGCTTGTCCTCCATATCTCAATGCCCAGGCTTATATCCGTCCACACCATCACCTACACACTCACACCTACAACCTGGAGAGGACACTCCAGCTTCGCCATTCATTTGGTGTCGACAGAACATTAGAAGCAACAGATACCGGTTATACACCATCACTGAATTGGCGTAGAGTGCGGCGCCAGGGGTTGCTTCTGAAGGTGGGAGAGATCTTCGAGTCTCATTGGACAGCTACTGCCCGCCTCAAGCTGGGCAGCCCCCAGCCAGTAAGGTGCTGTCCCGCCATGGTCTGCTTTCTCCATTGGGTGCATGGGGATTAGGAGAACTTCTGACAAGCAGATCGTCAACTACTGCACCAGGCAACAACAAAAGAATTTCAAAAAAGAGACCTGCTCTAAAACTGGGATGTTGGAATGTATGGACAATGATGCCCGGCTTTTCTCAAGACCTTCAGGATGTCAGTGACGCCAGGAAAACAGCTGTCATCAATGACGAGCTCATGAAACTGAATGTTGACATTGCCACTCTGCAGGAAACATGACTGGCCGACGCAGGTGCACTTATGGAGAGGGACTACACATTTTTCTGGCAGGGGAAGAGCTCTGATAAGCCCAGAGAGTATGGAGTAGGATTTGTGGTAAAGAACAGCATGCTGAGTATAGTAGAACTAGGCAGCGGTGGCTCCGAGCGACTCCTAACTCTCAGCCTTAACACCACCGAAGGCCCCGTCGCCCTAGTCAATGTATACGCCCCGACGCTGTCCTCCACTTTGGATGCCAAGGATGAGTTCTACGAGAACCTCGCATCTATCATTAGGAACATCCTCAGCATTGAACAACTTGTTCTCCTTGGCGATATCAATGCCAAAGTGGGTGCAGACATCAACTCATGGCCTTCTTGCCTTGGTCAATTTGGAGTTGGAAAACTGAACGAAAACGGACAGCGACTGCTCGAGTTATGTGCCTTCCACAACCTGTGCATCACCAATTCCTTCTTCAAGACAAAGCCTCAACATAAGGTCTCCTGGAGACACCCGCGCTCAAAGCACTGGTACCAACTGGATTTGATCCTGGTTAGGCGTGCCACCATCAAGAATGTCCCTCGCACACGCTCTTACCACGGCGCGGACTGCGACACAGACCATTCCCTGGTATGCTGCAAGATCAGTATAACAGACACATGTATACTGACATACGTACACATGTTTGATGCCAACTTGGTTGCTACCTTAAATATTAATTAATAAATACGTAACTAACACGTGTAAAATAAAGGCTACTGGTTTTATGATTAATAAATAAACTAATATGTAGGATAATAATAAACATACTAATCCTGTATCTTTAGTTAAATTTAGATCATAATTGTATGGCCAGTGAATAAAGGGTATCGCTCACATATCGTGACAACGCCCCAAGCCATGGAACAGAAAGGGTTGGAGCGACAGATTCTCGCTTCCACTCGTACGGGACACACGTATTTCAGACGTACTCCCAATTTTTGGAACTATTATAATTGGTTAATAAACATAAAATCCATACTTGTGTTTATGTCCCATCCACTATTGACACTAAGTATAAACCACTGTTTACCCGTTATCAGATCCTACAACAAACGGTTACATAAATGGTGGCAGCTTCGTGAGATAACTAAACAGTGAAAGAAACATTGTGTTCAACAAACAACAAGTGTTACACATATATATACCATGTACAATAGTGGTTAAAATAGTGCTAAAACGAGTGGTAATCACCTCTACAATCAATCAAGGTGAAAATTCCGTGAATTATCTTCATATTCACTCCAAAAACCTCATCTTCACAACCTACAACCTCCAGACAAAGGACAAGTAAAGTAGGAGTGAGAGGGTAGTGAAAGCGAACCCTAGACATAACCGCTGAGCTAAGGTGAAAAGTGGCCTGATCGCTTATCAGTGGTATGTAAACAACAGGGACAAAGAAGGCTGCCTGGACTCACACCATAACACCAGCCTAGTGACTCCACCCACAACTCGTGACGACATCGAGGGCGGGGCCGTGACGTCACCAACACACACACGCACTCACTCACCAAGGTCGAGGATAGTAGAGCGTGAGGGGGACAACCCAAGCCACCAACTGACTTCAAGGTTGTTGACCCACTTCTCTACATACTCCAGTCTTCAGTCATCATCAACTTCACGACTACAGCTTCAACAGAGAACTTCAACTTCCGTTCCAGTCTTCAGTCTTCAGCGACTTCACGACTTCAAAGAACTTCAATAACACCTTAGACAGGTAGAATCAAGCACAGTATTTAACACATACAGTAAAACTCAGATTTAAAGAAGACACATTCTTTACACTAAGGTACAACATTGAGCAGTATTGGTAAAAATTAATAATATTAAGCGAGAATCTCCCAATTACTCTTTGTATACTAACCCATGTGTAATTAACTATATGTGTTAACATAACTAACCACATTTGTGTTGTGTGTGAATTGTTTTGTGAAGTGGCCAGAACGTAACTGTTTGGTGTTAGATTTCGTACATGGCTCAAAGTCTACTTAAAAGCTTGTTTAAGGAGAGTGATAAAGACGAAGGTGAACTAGATATACAGATTTTAGTAACGGTACGGAAGGCTATACCCAGACAGGTCGTGTGCTACACACAGTCGATGACCGACATAGACGAACCTACTGGTAACACAGACAATCTCTTCCTTCACCTTGACACCTCTTCTGGACATAATTTGGATTTCAGCGGGTTCCTTAATCCTAATCCTGACACAGAGACAGAACTAGCCAGTACTCACACACCTGCACAACCCACTCACTCAACACTATTCAGTAGAAACAACACTCCAAGTCCAGACTCACACTGCATCATGACTACTCCACCACCACCACAAATATCACAGACACAGAACCCAATACCTCAGACAGCTACAGGGGGAGTGAGTCAATCTCTTCTTTACCTGAAGCCACAGGAAACGGGACCATATTTTAGTGGTGATGGAAAAGAGAAAATACATAATTTCCTACGTGAAATAGACAAGGTGAATACTACCGAAGTGAAGAAATCACCAGTGCAAACCGTTGCATAAGATAGCGTACCCCCGGTACACTATCAGGCCAACCTTGGGCCATATTGTCAAGAATGAAGGAAGTTTGGACATTCGTGGGAAAAAATTTTCTTCAATCCAGAACGGATCCCGAATAAGAAGAAATATTTCCAGAAACAGAAGCAACACTTCTCTGGTTATAATAACCCACAACGAACCTATTCACGTAATTACAGACAACAACAACAGGAACAACGGGTTTCACCCTCCTCATCCAAAGGTGCAAGGAGCGCACAAATGTGGTGCGGCCTCCATCGTACCAACTCACATAATACAGATGACTGTCGTCTCCTACCACAGGTAGCGGAAGACGTAGCACAAAAAAAAAAGGTCATCAAAACAAAGACAATCGGGGGAAGATCAGCGGCGATATGCACAAGATCTGGGATAAACCTCGAGAAAGAAAGTGAATCGCCACAAATAACTTATATAATAGCAGCCCTAAACAAAACAGAAGTGTTGGCGATAACTGGTTGAATAAAAGGAAATGAGGTGTCCTTCATCATGGATTCTGGAGCAATACCAAATCTCATTTCAGAAATTTCCTTTGAAGCATTAAAAAGGAAACACAAAACCAGACACTTTCATAGTCACACCTACAGAACTATGTGCGTCTAGTGTGACAGGGGACGTACTTACATTACTTGGGACAGTTACCCTACCAGTACGACTTTCCCTAACAGATAACAGTCCAACAATTTGGACAGAATTTCTAATAACAAGAGATTTCAAGTTGCCTGCCGACGGCATAATAGGCTTAGACACCATGCGACAACAAGACATAACACTTAAACCAAGCAAGGACATCATCACACAGCGCAACCATCACTATCCAGTTATGGATACAGCACGTCCACGTTTAGTATGTAGTGTTAGTATGACAGGGACTTCCACAGGTATAGGAGGTTTTACTGTAGCTGACACTCAGACTGAATGTAGACCGGAGTGGAGCGTGGTACCTGCTGTGCTAACCAGAAACAGTCGGTTACTCAGCCAGGAACTTACACGTTTACCAGTCCGTCTGCCTGGAATAGCTGAGGGGACAGAGGTGATATGTATGAGTGAAACTGTACGCATCAAAAGAGTGTCACTTGAATCTACTTTATCAACAGTTAAGGCTAATAACGTAACGGCAATATTAATATCAAACCAAACAGGAAGTACCATTTCGCTCAAACAAGGGTGTAACGTGGGAAATTTCCTAATTTGTCCAGGAAAGGTTGAAGAGCAGAAAGACGAGACTATTATTGGGAGCATCCAACAACCTAATTTTTCAGAGCTCGCAAGAATTAAAAGGGAGATAGAACCTCACGTCAAGGTCGATCAAGCAGGAAAGGACGAACTCCTAACACTGTTAGCTTCCTACAGAAAAATAATTGCATTACCTGGAGAACCATTAGGTGAAACAGATCAGGTCGAACATCTGATCAAAATTAAACCTAGCACTTATCCAGTATACGTGCCAGCGTACAGACTGCCACATAGTCAGCGAGAACCAGTGGAAAAGGCCGCACTGGAGATGTTACAAGAGGGAGTCATCGAACCTTCCTCATCACCCTGGAATGCGCCATTGTTTCTTGTACCTAAAAAGGATGGAGGATGGCGACCCGTCATCGACTTCAGAAAGGTCAACGAGGCAACAGAACCAGACAGGTACCCATTGCCATTTCTCAAAGACTTACTCCAAAACCTTGGAGGAGGCAACACCTTATTTTCAAGTTTAGATCTAATTTCAGGGTACTGGCAAGTACGCTTACAAGAAAACAGTAAGCCTGTCACAGCCTTCACTACTCCATCCGGACATTATCACTTCAAGAGTGATAATCCTTTCGGATTACGTAATGCACCTCTCACCTTCCAGCGACTAATAAACAACGTTTTTCATGGTTTGATAGGAAATACCGTACTAGCCTACTTGGACGACTTAATCGTTCCATCAAAGGACTTGCACACGCACCTGAACCAGCTTCAGACAGTCCTATCCAAACTTGCCCATGCAGGTCTTAAAATAAAAATATCAAAATGTGAATTTCTTAAAACCAAAATACATTTTCTTGGTCATGCAGTCGACAGTGCAGGAATTCATACTAAGGACGACAAGGTCAAATCTGTTTTACACTTTCCTACTCCTGCAAATGTGGAGACTACGAAGTTTCCTAGGCCTTTCGGGCTATTACAGATCCTTCATCAAGGATTATGCAAAACATGCTGCTCCTTTAACCAAGCTACTGAAGAAGGACGTTCCTTACAAATGGACTTCCGAGCAGGAAAACAGTCTACATACAATAAAGGACATGCTTACTAACGCACCCGTGCTTGCATTCCCAAATTATCAGGAACCGTTCATTCTATATACAGATGCTTCAGGAGTAGGCATCGGTGCTGTCCTCATGCAGTACCATAATAAGTCCAAGTTACACCCAATAGCTTATGCAAGTCGCACACTCAACGATGCAGAGAAAAAGTACTCAGTTACACATCAGGAGACACTTGCAGTTATCTGGGGATTGAAAACTTTCAAGGACATAATATATGGCTATGCAATTAAGATCTATTCAGATCATGCACCCATAAGTCAACTCTTCAAGGGTAAAAATTTATCAGGTCGCCTTGCCAGATGGTACCTGACATTACAAGAGTTCGAACCTGAATTCAATTATATTTCCGGTCGAGCAAACGTTGTCGCAGATGCACTATCTCGCAACGCACCAATAGCAAGTGTCCAGCACACAAACTTGCCATCTGACTCAGCGAGCCTGAGGAACGACAAAATTTACAGCAAGTGTCCCATACACTCCTGCTTACCGTCCGACTCAGCAAGCCTGAGGAACGACACAATCTACAGCAAGTGTCCCATACACTCCTGCTTACCGTCTGATTCAGCAAGCCTGAGGAACGACAAAATTATAGCAAGTGTCAAGCACACTAGCCTAACATATGACTCAGCAAGCCTGAGAAAAGAGCTCCGATCTGATCCGCTATGGTCCAAGATACTGTACGTTTTAGAATCAGGAGACGAACAAGATCTTCCAACAAATTTACAAATCCCATTGGACGACCTCCAATTAAGGGATGGCATCCTCATCAGAGAATTAAATACGCCTACAGAGACAATCTCGCAAGTAGTAATACTGGACACCCTCCGCCAACCAGTACTACAGCTCATACACAACGTACCTACAGCAGGACATCCAGGCCGAGACAAGAGCCTAGAGCAAGCGAGAAAGAAATATTACTGGAAGATTATGAAAATTGACATAACAAATCATGTGGCTAACTGCCTAGACTGTGCGACCCACAAAGGCACCACAAGTAAACAAGCACCATGTCAATCATACCCGACACCAGAAACTCCATGGGATACAGTGAGCATCGACTTACTATCTCTCCCTAAGAGTCATCAAGGGTCCAAATATCTGCTAGTAGCAGTAGATAATTTCTCATGCTACGTGGTCCTTGCTCCACTAACTGACAAAAATGCAGATACAGTAGCACATGCACTCATTACGCATGTCATTTGCCCATTTACCACCCCGAAGGTAATATTGTCGGATAATGGTTCTGAATTCAAGAACCAAGTGTTGGAAAATATATGTCAAAAGTACAATATAAAACATTCATTTATTCTGGCCTATCATCCAGCAAGTAATGGATTGGTAGAAAGGGCGAATAGGAAAATTCTCGAGATCCTACGTCCAATAGTTGCAGGCATGAGTGAAGACTGGGAAGACTGGGTACATCATGTCGCATCATGCATCAATGGCTCCATCAACAGTCACACCGGTAAAACTCCTTACTACATACTGTATGGAACTGACAACGTCTACCCTACGATGTTCTGTCCTACAGGACCAGACCAGTATACACCGAAGACTACACGGACCGCCAAATAGGGATGTACGAGCGCAGCAATCAACTAGTAAGGGACAAGTTAACGGCCTCAAGAGCTGAAATGAATTACAAGAAGAATAAACAAGCTAAATCTGTACAAATTGATATAGGTCATGCTGTAATGTTAGAAGTCCCGGAAAAACTAAATAAGCTAGCTAATAAATTCACAGGACCGTTTGAAGTGACGGACAACCCTAAACAAAATACATTTACGATCCGCAACCTGGTCACAAATGAATCACAAACTGTCCACAGCGACAGACTAAAAAGAGTAAAAAAGGAAGTACTGGAAAGAGTCAAGGCAGGTGAAGTACCTTCACAAACTGCTGACGCATACATGTCTGACAATCTCACGTCCTGTACATCCTTGTCCAATGTGTCCAATATAAACTCTTACAGATCGAAATTTCGTTCAGCAACGCAGCTTGCTGCACTTCCAAAGTAACACATATAACCCTTTTCGGGATGTGTCGGACTCTACTACTCTCATTCATCCTCCTCTACGGAGTCATCCAAGGCCTGAAGCAGGACGCCGTTAAGCCTGGAGCCCTGGTGGAACGGGTGGGGAAAATACAACTAGTCGAAGACATCCTAACAGTTGAACTTTCACTAACGGATCTTCACGACATACCTCGACACCTACAACGAGTGTCAACCGAGGCAACAAATATCCAACAACAACTGGAAATAATGGAAGGACGACGCGTTTTCACCGCTAAGTCAAAACAAACAGTGATTCTACAGACCATTCATGTCAAGAATCTAATATCCACTGTCATGGCGCTCCAGCAGCAATTCGAAATGTTCAACATGACAGATGGACACCATAGAGGTAAAAGAGGTCTATTCAATTCGTTCGGAGAAATGAGCCGTCTCCTTTTTGGGACAGCCACCGAAACACAAGTAGATGACCTGGGTAGAAATTTATGGCAAATTGCGGAGGCTCAGAAAAAGCAACAGAGACTAATTAACTCATCTTTTTCAGGGATTGTGAAAATTACAGAGAAAGTCAATGAGGTCATCGGTCAGACCAACCGCCTTACACTTACACTGAACAGATTTAACACAACAACCCAAACCACGGAGGACCTGATTCTCTTTGGAGAGCTACTACTGCCGCTAGAAAGGGGTATACAAGCCATTGAGACTGAAATGAACAGATTGACTGTACACTTAGTTGATGCTAGGCAGGGACGAGTTACATCAGACATGCTCTCCTTTGACCAATTAAATTCAGCACTTTTTGTTGCAGTTGACGAATTTCGACTCAGACCTTTCTTTGACCATATAGAATACTACTATCCTATCCTTTCCACAACGCTAACACAGAAAGGAATACTTGTACACATACCCTTTACCTCAGGAACAGCTTTTCATGCATGGGAACTCATTCCATTTCCCTTACACACTGACACCTCCTTGGTAATTGTGGACAAACAGCATGAATACATAGTTGTTTCAGAAGACTATCTTCTACTGGACTCGGTAAATCTTCACACACTCACACAGTGCACTAAAGTTTACCTTGACTTGTACATCTGTCCAGCTTATGTCTTCGCTTTCACAACGGTTACAGATACACCATGTGAAATTAGTCTCATACAGACTACACACAACCATACAGTCAAGGAATGTAGTTATAAACAATGTCCGTCTAAACCTGTATATCATGCTCACCTGAAGTGTATGCAGTATTTTTATTTTCCTAATCAAACAGGAGTAACATTAATATGTTTAGACGAAATTAAAAGGGTCCAAATTCAGGGGTATTATACAGTTCCAGACCATTGCGAACTTCGATCAAGCTCCCTTGCGACCTTGCCAACACGCCAACACTTAGCGTTTACGGCAAATATCTCTTCCAATCTACAAAAGTTGACTAACATTCCTTCTGTAAACTATTCCACTATTCGTGTGACTTCAGATGAAATAAAACTCCTAACCTTCATGAACAAAACTGCCTTTTCAGATGCACTAGACATGTCACTCCCGTGGTACATGTCCAGAGGCAGCCTTGCAAGTTTCATATCTGTACCTACCTTCCTATGTTTTCTGTTTATATGTGTTGTTGTGTATTATCTTCGTACCAGGGGCAGGGTGGTCATTCAGCAACAACCCGCTGTGCAGGTATACAGACGTCCTATACGAAGAGGTCTTTAAGACAAGTCTTTATGGTAACACTGCTCAATAGCTTTACACTAGACATGGATAGGTACACAGACAGGATAACAGGAGTAACGCCAAAAGGTCCACCAAGAGGACTTGTTGTGGTATTGGCCGAGCAATGTAATAGACACATGTATACTGACATACGTACACATGTACTTACACATGTTTGATGCCAACTTGGTTGCTACCTTAAATATTAATTAATAAATACGTAACTAACACGTGTAAAATAAAGGCTACTGGTTTTATGATTAATAAATTAACTAATATGTAGGATAATAATAAACATACTAATCCTGTATCTTTAGTTAAATTTAGATCATAATTGTATGGCCAGTGAATAATGGGTATCGCTCACATATCGTGACAACGCCCCAAGCCATGGAACAGAAAGGGTTGGAGCGACAGATTCTCGCTTCCACTCGTACGGGACACACGTATTTCAGACGTACTCCCAATTTTTGGAACTATTATAATTGGTTAATAAACACAAAATCCATACTTGTGTTTATGTCCCATCCACTATTCACACTAAGTATAAACCACTGTTTACCCGTTATCAAATCCTACAACTCCGAGGATACTCTACAAACAACTTAATTACAACTCCAACAACGTGAGTAAGACAACAAACTAAATAACCTACAACAAACGGTTATATCAGGCTGCAACCCAAAACGTTCCACCGTGCAAAGAAACCGGGGATCCCACGCATTGACGTCAGCAAGATGACCCAGCCGGATCTTGTAGATCGGTTCACGGAGGCATTTGGGAAGGAGTACAATGCATCGCAGCCCAGAGACACTGCCACAGAGAAGTGGGAAACTCTGCGAGACACCATCCACCGCACCGCCCTGGCTACCTTTGGGAAGAAAACCTCGAAGTCACACGATTGGTTTGAGGCCAGGGCATCAGAGATGACCCCCGTTATCGATGCCAAGCACGCCGTACTCGCCGAGTACAAGCGGTCACCCACTGAGAGGAACCTGCAGATGCTCAGGGCTGCCAGGAGCAAGTTCCAGCTCATTGCCAGGCGCTGCACCAACGAGTACTGGACAGAGCTCAGTGAGATGATACAGACAGCTGCTGCGACGGGCAACATTAGAGGAATGTACGGTGGTATCAAGAAGGCACTGGGACCAACGCAGAGTAAGACGGGGAAATCATCACTGACCAAGGCCAGCAGATGGATAGATGGGTGGAACATTATTCCGACCTTTACTCCAGAGAGAACACAGTGGCCCCCTCAGCCCTTGATGCCATTGAGTGCATGCCTTTCATGGAAGAGCTCGATACAGAGCCAACCGTGGATGAACTCAGCAAGGCCATTGACAGTTTGGCAACAGGAAAGGCACCAGGCAGCGACAGTATTCCTCCAGTCCTCATCAAGCACTGCAAGACTACCCTACTGCAGACTCTGCACAAAATCCTCTGCCAGTGCTGGGGAGAGGGAGCTGTGCCGCAGGGCATGAGAGATGCCAAGATCATTACCCTATACAAGAACAAGGGCGAGAGGAGCGACTGCAACAACTACAGAGGCATCTCCTTACTCAACATCGTAGGCAAAGTCTACGCTCGGGTCCTCCTTATCCGACTGTGGAAGCTGGCTGAGCGTGTCTACCCAGAATCATAGTGTGGCTTCCGAGCTGAAAGGTCCACGGTAGACATGGTCTTCTCCCTTTGTCAACTCCAGGAGAAGTGTAGAGAGCAGCAAATGCCCCTGTACGTCGCATTCATAGACCTCACCAAGGCCTTTAACCTTGTCAGCAGAGATGGTCTTTTCAAGGCTCTCAGAAAGATCGGATGTCCCCCAAGACTGCACAGCTTAATCGAGTCCTTCCATTCCAACATGAAGGGGACGGTGCAGTTCAATGGCAACCTCTCCGAACCCTTCAACATACACAGCAGGGTCAAACAGGGCTGTGTGCTCGCCCCTACTCCCTTTGGGATCTTCTTCGCTCTCCTCTTAAGACACGCATTCGGCACAGCACAAGAGGAAATCTACCTGCGGACCAGATTAGAAGGCAGGCTCTTCAATCTTGCCCTCCTAAAAGCGAGGACAAAGGTCTGAGAAGCCCTCATAAGAGACATGCTGTTCGCTGATGATGCCGCAGTGGCGAAACACACCCAAAGGGAACTGCAGCTGCTGATGGACCGTTTCTCCCAGGCCTGCTAGGACCATCAGTCTGAAGAAGACCAACGTCCTGGGCCAAGACATTCCTACACCACCAGTCATCACCATCGACGGCTATGAGCTCGATGTTGTTCACCAGTTCATGTACCTTGGATCCACCATCACCGATAACCTCTCCCTTGATGCTGAGATCGACAAGAGGATTGGGAAGGCAGCCACAACACTCGCTCGCCTCACATCAAGAGTGTGCACCAACCCCAAGTTGACCGTGAGGACGAAGATGGCTGTGTACAATGCCTGCATCATCAGCATCTTGCTATATGGCAACGAGACATGGACCACTTATGCCCGCCAGGAGAAAAGGCTCAACTCCTTGCACCTCAGAAGCCTCCGACGCATACTCGGCATCTCCTGGCAAGACAAGATGACCAACACTGACGTCCTATCTCGCGATGGCTTTCCCACCATGTACACCCTGCTGAGACAATGTCGGCTGCGCTGGCTAGGTCACGTTTGCCGCATGGAGGATGGCCGAATCCCAAAAGACATCCTCTTCGGAGAGTTTACCACAGGACAGAGAAGAGAAGCATTGGCTGCCCACAGCTAAGGTACAAGGATGTGTGCAAGAGAGATATGAAGGCGC
This sequence comes from Petrolisthes cinctipes, assembly GCA_033782935.1. NCBI lineage: Eukaryota > Metazoa > Arthropoda > Malacostraca > Decapoda > Porcellanidae > Petrolisthes > Petrolisthes cinctipes. The sequence continues at coordinate 57,629 of JAWQEG010005037.1, forward strand.
TTGACATCAACACCAACTCCTGGGAGGACCTCGCAGCCGACCGTGCCAGATGGAGAAGCATGCTTCACAAGCAGCTGCTGATTGGTGAAGAGAAATTGTCTGCTGTGGCAGCAGAGAAGCGAGCTCGCAGATAGGCAACAACAACCAACAGACCAGAATCAACACACAGATGCGACCTATGCGACCGTGACTGCCACTCTCGCATCGGTCTACACGGTCATAAGAGGCGCTGCTCAAGCCAAGAAGACAGTCGGGAAAACTAACGACGGATATATTTACCCATGGTCAGTCGTGACCGACAGGGGCTGACTAATGACCTGACGTCCATATATACAAATTGGATGCAGATAGCAGGCATCTTGTTGCTGATTTAGATTTTTTTTTTTTTTTATCCAACCCAGAAACCTATTTCATATTGCCAGTGCATCACCCAGTATCAGGTGTTTCCTCATCTTACCCCAAATAGTAAACTCGACACGTATTGTTCCCACGTGCATTCATTATCATTCTCACTTACCATGTTTTTTTTATATACTTTTCTCAGAAGGTTCGTGCTCACATTTATTTTAGTCTATTCAGACTTCATGTAAACCAATGCCTGTACCCCCGTAGGGATGTATTGCCTAAAGTGATGTAGGCAACACTTTAAGGGTTTGGGCACTCCTTTGGCCCCAGCCACTCCCTTTCCATTCTTCAACTGTCCCTCTTTTCTTTCTGCTTCCTTCCTGATTGCTGTTTCACCTCTTTATCACCTTCTCCTGGCGCTATATGAGCCCCGTCACATCGCACACCCTCCAAAACAAAATGCCCAAAAGTAGATCTCCCCCCCCCCCCACACACACACATACACTCCACATCTCAACCCCCCAATCCCTGATGGAGGAGGTAGCAACCCCCACCGCACAACCGCATTCCATTGTGAGACTACAAGGGGGCACAGCAAGGCCCGACAGCAAAAGCTGGTTTAACCCTGCCACGTCACTACAGGGCAAACTCCCCCTCCAGCATTCAGCCAGCCATGGGCCACACTCAATGGACCGTGAAGCCGCGTCCACTTTTCAAGCATTCACCACCCTCTTCCACTCATTTCTGTCATGCGCAATGACTCTACCTTGCTCCACAGATATACACTTCTTCCACTCAGAACTCCTTTCACGGTGTCCATCCATCTCCTCTGTGGCCTTCCTCTCCTACTTACACCTCCCACATCTGAGCCCCTACCCAGAGGGGCTGACTTTATTCTCTGTGAATACTTTTCATCCCCCACAGGGCTAGAATAAAGATTGTTGTAGGATCTGGTCACTTTCTAGTGGATTTGACGAAATCTGCCCACATGAGGTGTACTGCAACCTGAGGCTCTTTTTTTCACTGCTGTGTGGACTGCCAGCACACGGGAGTGCATTTCCCATTGCATGCAACAGTGTAAACTCCCTCCCCTTATGGTCCTTTCAGGGCTGGTCTCATGGAAGGTGCGGCCCCACTTGTAACTCTTGTGGTAACGTGGACTTGGGCCCACAGCACTGGCTGTGGGATCAAAGACCTTACCCCAATCTCCCTGGTGGTTGGAGGCCCCCAGACTCCCTAATCCAGTAAGCTCTTGTCCCATTTCCCTGGGATGTAATTTGGTAGCCCAGGCATATAGGGCCAGCCCCTCCTTTATTTTAATTTGTTTGTTTTTTCACTGCGATCAGAGTGTACCAGGGGTCTGTGGGACAGGAGGCCATTCTGCCCTGGGAGAACATCAACAACAACATCTGAGCCCCCTATCCTTTTTACCATTCTATTCTCCTTCATTCTCTCCACATGTCCAAACGATCTCAACACACTCTGCTCTGCAATGCCTGCTAACTCTCTCACAACACCTCTCCTTCTCCTCACTTCCTCATTCCTGACTCTGTCCATTCGAGTCACACCACACATGATTCTCAGGCATTTCATCTCTACTACATTCAACCTTCTCTTATCACATTCTCTCTTATTCCATGTTTCCACTCCATACAGTGCAGTAGGCACTGCAATCCCTTGGTACAACTTCCTCTTTACTTCCATTCTAAGTGACTTACAGCCAAACATCCTATTCATTCCCCCTGGCTCCTTTCCTACCTCATTTACTCTAAATTTTACCTCTGTCTGTATTTTGCTATCCACCGTCACCTTTGACCCCAAATACTTAAAGCACTCCACCTCCTCCAATATTTCACCATCTAGCATTATATTCATCTTTCTATCCTCTGCTCCCCTCCTACATCTCATTACTTTGCTCTTTGCCACATTCACTCTCAATGTCCTCCTCCTGCACACCCGTCCTAACTCCTGCACTAAGATACTCAGTTCCTTTTCTGACTCTGCCACTAACGCCGTATCATCAGCAAACAGTAATTGATTTAGGCCCAACTCTCTACTTCTGCTGTCTATCAAGCTCAGTCCTCTCCCCATCACCCTAGCATTTACCTATCTTTCAACACCGTCCATATAAATATTAAACAACAATGGTGATATCACACAGCCTTGACGGAGACTCACATTTACTGGGAACCATTCACTCACATTACGCTCTACTGTTCACATAGAAACTTTTCACCCTACTCAATAATTTCCCCCCCAGCCCATACAACTGCAAAACCTTCCACAATCCCTTTCTATCAATTCTGCCATATGCTTTCTCTAGATCCATAAATGCCCATACTACTTCTTTACTTTTCTCTAAATACTTTTCACACACCTGCCTTACTGCAAATATCTGGTCCACACAAACTCTTCCTCTCCTAAAGCCACCTTGCTCTTCACCAATCACAGCCTTCGTACCCTCTCTGATTCTCTTAATCAGCACCTTCCAATACAGCTTTCCTACTACACTTAATTAACAGGCTTATACCCTTGAAACTCGTACATTGGTATCTATCCCATTTTCCCTTATACAGAGGTACTACACAAGCACACACCCAATCTATTGGAACCTTACCACTGTCAAAACATACCATTAACAACTTTACCAACCACTCCATCATACTTGTTCCACCATATTTCAGACATTCTACACCGCATCTATCTAAACCTGAAGCTTTCCCTGTTTTCATCTCTCTCATTGCCTCCTCCACCTCCTTTCTTATCGGCTCCTCATTTAATACCTCCAACCTGTTTACTCCATTTCCCCTTCCAAACACAACAATCTCAGCTTCTCTATCCTCATCAACATTCAGCAATCCTTCAAAATACTCGGCCCATCTCCTCTCAACTGCCTTCTTCTCAACCAGCATGGTACCATCCTCAGCTTTCACACTTTCCTCTTTCCCTGATGTATATTTCCTTATCCTCTTGACTTCCTTCCAGAACATTTTCTTATTTTCCTGGAAATTTTCAGCTAACTTTCCCCCTCACCTATCATCTGCCCTCACTTTAGCATCCCGTACAGCTCTCCTTGTTCTATTTATCTTCTCCTTGTAACACTCATACGATTCCTGATCTTTTCTCTGTAACCATACTGCAAAGCTCTCCTTTTTTTCCGCTATAGCTGCCTTAACTTCCTCACACCACCATTCACTACCCTTCCTCAAACCACCCCAACCCGTCTCCAACCACAAACCTTCTCCGTACATCCTACTACTGCCCTTTCAAACATTTCCCATTCCTCCACTACTTCACCTGTCTCCATCTCCCTTACTCCATTCCAATTCCTAGCAATCTCCTCTTGATACTCCAACATCTTCTCTTTCTTGCTCAGCTCACTCACTTTTAAAGCTCTCTTTACTTCTTCCCTATTTCTTGATACCACTCCTAAACCCACTCTTTACCTACCCTCTACTAGGAAATGGTCTGAAATACCACCCCCTTCCCCCCTCAATACTCTAACATCGAACCAACACTGTAAAGCAGTCTTTGACACTACCACATAGTCCATCAAAGCTCTATCTACCATTCTCCCATCTATCTGTCTTACCCACGTATATTTATATATTTCCTTTTTCTTAATAAAATGTATTTCCAACTACTAGCTCTCTCTCTACACATACCTCAATCATTCTTTCACCACTCTCATTTACTCTCGGCACCCCATACCTACCCACAACCCCATCTACTACCTCATCCCCAACTCCCCTTGCATCCTCACAACATGGTTTCAGACCACTACACTCAACAAACACTCTTCTTACAGACCTCACACAAAGAATTTATGATGGCATTAACTCAGACCCCCACATAGAATACTCCTAGTCACCCTGGACATTAGTAAAGCATTTGATGCCATCCCCCACCACAACCTCACAAACAAAATATACAACACAAATATGCACAACAATACAAAATGATGGCTAGCCAGCTTCTTGGGAGGAAGAATAGCCCATGTTACACATGCTGGTCAGTCATCTAACATAAAAAGTTTCACCAACGGCGTCCCCCAGCCTTTTCAACTTATACATGCATGACCTACCAACACCCCAGTCACCACGAATACATGTAGCCTCCTACGCAGAAGACATAACACTCACATGTACACACAGAAATGTAGACACAGCCACTCACATCTTCCAATCCTACCTCAACACACTCAATACATGGTTCATCACAAACAGACTTAAAATAGCACACACCAAGTCAACAGTCACCCTTCTCACCAACCACAACACCGAACACCGCTACACACCACAATTCACCATAAACAACACACCTATACCACACACACACACACACACAAATTACTTGGCATAACATACAACACATCTATGACATTCAAACAACACATCACAACCATAAAAAACAAATGCATGCAAAGACTTAAGGCCCTCAGATCACTCGACAGCACAACATTTGGACACAACAAAGAAATCACAACCACAGTGTATAAACCATACATCCGATCAGTGATGGATTATGCAAGCCCCGCCTGGGCCTCAAACCTCACTGAGACTCATCTCAACACCCTACAGACCATACAAAATAGAGCTCTAAGGACAATCACAGGCTGTACAGCTACCACACCTACAGATCACTTACACCATGAAACCAAAATCCTCAAGATCAAGGACCACCTTGACATGAGAGGCACACAAATACTTGCTGCAACCTCCAGACACCTACTCCACCCACTACACTACATGGCAAAACACCCAGGGATGCAAAGAAACATCAAAACAACACCCAGTACACGATACCATACACAAATACTATTATCTCTTACACCCTGCCCACCCCAAACCAGTCTCCAAAAGCACATCCATACTCAAATCACCTACCAATCCATCAAAAAAAATAAGAAAAACACCCTGCTGCATGCACGACCCCCTGACATCCACCCATCAAAATCCTCCCTTCCCGGTGAGGACAGAATCCACCTGGCCATTCTGAGAAGCGGCCATCATCCGGCTCTTCTGACATATCAAAAGAAACTAGATGGAGCTATCGCAGATACCTGCCCAGGATGCAACACAGCACCTCATTCTATTAAACACATTATGGAAGACTGCAATGGACACAACGACACTCGCCAACAACACAACATACACTCACTGAGGGCACTGTGGGAAAGCCCGGTTCAAGCCATAGCCTTCCTCAAGAGCTCGAGGCTGCTCGGTCAGACAGCTTGAGGAACTTCAACAACAACAACTATTCTATATATATTTTAGTGTGATAAATGCAGTAAAATGGTTATAAAATTTGCTTGCACATTGGTATGACAACATTTAGTTTGAAACTCAAGACAAAGTTTTCTAGAAGAACAATACTGTACTTCGCCAGGAAAAGGATGGAGGGAATTTGAAATGAATTTTTATTATTTTTCGACACTAAAATGATGCAGCGAAGAGGTTAGCTAACCAATTTTGAGGTTGATAATTAAATAATCAGGCAAGGAGTGGCAACTTTCCCTTGATTAGTGATACTGGGAATTTACTGATGAGCATACAAAGAAGGATTACTCCAGTAAAATTATTCACAGACTCAATTTAATAAACTGAGGCAGGTATAATGAATGGCCTTCAAAAGACTTTCTAGAGCAGCATTCTGTATTGATTGACATTGAAAAATATATGGGACAGTAAAGTATGACATCAGACTGAAGTTATATACAGACCTGTTCCATTAAAGTATGCATATCTTTACAAATTAATTACAATTTGTTCCATAATATTGCCATATCAGTTGATATTTCCAAACTTTCAGAGTTTTACATCTCTTCCTCTCAATATGATTTCAGTCTGTTTAGCATTCTTTTAAGCTTATTATTTATGTCAAATGATACGTAGGGAAGTGGCGTCCCCATCTCCCACCATTCTTGCGATAATGCAGTCAGCCTCGAATCCCCTACGATACCGGGGGTGAGGGGGCGGGAGTGCCAGGGTTGGAGACCCCGCTCTCTGGCAAAGACCCCGCCAAAGGCTCAAATAGCTTCAGAGCTGGACCCCTTGTGTCAGAGGTCCTGCATTGGCGCTAGAGCCTCGCCACCCCTTGAAAAAAGGGAAATGGTGTATTGATGATGATGGTGATTTATTTCATTTTTTTTTTTATTTCAGTGACCTATAACATAAATAATCAGTAATTTCACGATCGGCCACCAGCTAAGGCATGCAATGTTTTATTGTGGTCCTGGGTACTCGGCCGGTACTAAGCCTTCACCACTAATTCATACTCTGCTCCAGGCATAAACTGCTAAGGATGCACGACTACCTCATTCAGTCCAATCCCATCACTTATGCCTTTCTCTGTAGCCATTTCCCAGTTAAATTCAGGTGTAGATGCTCCCACTTGTTTAATGCTCCAACGAAAAAAGATTGGGACTGTGGTTGAGCAGGAATGGCATAAAATGCTAATAACAAAGGGATAACCAGGATGAACCAAATCACAGTTCTTGCATGAAGATGAACTAGAAGGGACTACATTACAGATGCTGTTGTCACATGAAGCAATCAGTTCGGGTACAGGAACATCCAGGACCTCTACCTTCTGCTAAGCCTCGGCAACCTAACGATCTAAAATCTGGCGTGTGTCTGTAACAGTTACTTTAAAAGTGTAGTTGTTGCCTGCTTCAAGCTGTGATTCCTCAATGAACCACTAAGGAGCATCATTCTTTTCAGCATCATGATATGGACAGATACTTGTATTAGAGACACATGTCCAAGTGTAAGCCAGATGGGATGATGTTTCGTTAAAAGGTAGATCTGGGTCAGGATTTCCATCTATAGTAAGCTGGAGAGGTATCGTTGATAAGTGTGTCCTCACATCACCTCCTTGTAGTATTACCTTCAGGGGTTGGGGCATTACTGTTACATAAACATTGGTGCAGTTCTTATATGAATATTTCTCTGTAGTGAGGGAACTTAGCACTTGAAATGCATGTTTACCATAAGTCAGACTGTTCGCTGGTAGATACAAATATGATGCATTAGATTTAATTATGTTATCACATTTCGATATGATACAAGGAGATGGATTAGGAAATGATTTGTGTAAATCTGGTTCTGATAGGAGGTTCCAACAAAAGTTCAAAATTCCCCTTTTTTCACATCCTGGAGGAAAATTGGAAACTGTGTTTAATATAAGATTGTGACCTATTAAATGTCTACCAAGCACAGGTTGAAAATCACTGTCCAGTATCACTGGTGATGGGGTGCACTATTGCTCTACCATAACAACTTTCTTCAACATACGACCGAAATTTGGGCGACGGATGTATGTTTTATCATCCTCGACGTACAGGTATTCATGGTCGTGTGGGTAGGAAACGTTGACCTATACCTCCTATTTCCCGTGCTGCAAAAACACAAAATTCCATATACAAGTTATGATCCCTACACTATTTGTAGCATTGTTACATATGGCATTTTGTAAGTTCGAAGATAAGACAGAGGCAAGAAGTGTGATGTTAGCAGGAATGAGGGTTTCATGTCGCGGCCACTGTGACCATGCAAACATAAGGACAAGCCGGACTTCATCACCCTCTATGATGATATCCCCTTTCTCACCATCCTTCTCAATAGTAATTGAAATAAAGTTCTCAGGTGATTGGTAATTGCAAAATGGTCCTTGTCTTGTTTCAGGACAGGCCTCTTCTTGAAAGGATTTTGGTGTAGCACACTCTTCCCAAGTTGTGCAGTAGAGGGGGTTTTTAATCATTGCTGTCTAACAGCGGGAGGAGACTAGAAACATATTACAAGGATACTCAGTGGTGTTACATGGCCAGCACGGTTCAAGACGGATATCACCCAGGGGTCCTCCCCAGCCCTGAATCATGGCCTGAGAATTACACAAATCAGGATTGCCTTCTAGACATTGACATGACTTGCTTTCGATGTGCATATCACAGATACCTGAGCAGTTTGTGAGATGCATGTGCTTCTTACACATATCAATCTCTTTACCTCTCTTTTCACATGCTTCCCAGCCCATTGCTGACTCTTCTGTGATACTGCACTCCGTCACCACCGAAGTACCACCTGTCCCCTACACCGTTTCCCGAGTCTCACTCCAACGTTTTGGATAACGTGAATCCTTAACAGTTAGCTTGAATGTGTAAGTTACTTCTGTTTCCAAGTACATCTTGTCAATCTTTAAGTGACGGCCATTATCATATATTTGTATGTGTGAATTACTCTTCAATGGAGCTGTGCATATATCACAAGTCCATTCGTAGACTAGGTGTAAGGCTGCATCATCTGGTGGTACATCAGGGTCGGAGTTTCCAGAAACTTTCAGTTCTAGATGCGTTCCAGTCTCAACAGAATCAACTCTCTCTATTTCTAAATTGAGTGGTTCAGGAATTACTGTTAAGTACTTAGTCATGCATGTATCAAATGGTGGAGGGTATTCACTCAGAACACCTAACACCTGAAATGTATGATTTCCGTAAGCCAGATTGTACCTTGGTAGGTCTAAGTAAGGTGTGTTGGTTTCATGGTTGAAGTCCGTATTAATATCATCACAGTCTATCGGTGTAGGATTAGGTTTTGTAAGATCATCTCCATATTGGTGCTTCCAGTAATACTTTGATATACGACAACTAGAGGGAGTTTGAAAATCAGCTTCTAACCTTAGGCTTTCCTTTCTAGAGTGTGTGGACTAACCTGACAAAGGAGATAAGATTTTTATATCGTTTGGAGTAATTGAGCATGACACAGAAACTGGTAAAGTTTTTCTTCGAAACTACTTAGGATTTCGGGTGAAAGTGTTGCTCTCCAGAGAGTGCTTATATTCATGGTCATTAGGGTAAGAAACGTTAACCCACGCCTGCTGTGTTCCAGAACTTTGAAACGTGAGACTCCACGTACAGATGATGTTAATCCCATTGGTGGTAGCATTGTCACACATGGCATTTTGTAAATCAGCGTTTGTGGCTGAGGCAGAGATACTCACGTCAGCAGGTGAAAGAGTCTCTGACCGTGGCCACTACTTCCATGCAAATGTAAGAGAAAAGAATACTATGTTGTTAATTAGAATCACTTGCTGTTCCTGACTCTCACCATTTCTAGTTCCTACGTAAAGTGTAAGAAAGTTCTCAGGTGGCTGGTAATTGCAAAATGGTCCTTGTCTTGTTTCAGGACAGGCCTCTTCTTGAAAGGATTTTGGTGTAGCACACTCTTCCCAAGTTGTGCAGTAGAGGGGGTTTTTAATCATTGCTGTCTAACAGCGGGAGGAGACTAGAAACATATTACAAGGATACTCAGTGGTGTTACATGGCCAGCACGGTTCAAGACGGATATCACCCAGGGGTCCTCCCCAGCCCTGAATCATGGCCTGAGAATTACACAAATCAGGATTGCCTTCTAGACATTGACATGACTTGCTTTCGATGTGCATATCACAGATACCTGAGCAGTTTGTGAGATGCATGTGCTTCTTACACATATCAATCTCTTTACCTCTCTTTTCACATGCTTCCCAGCCCATTGCTGACTCTTCTGTGATACTGCACTCCGTCACCACCGAAGTACCACCTGTCCCCTACACCGTTTCCCGAGTCTCACTCCAACGTTTTGGATAACGTGAATCCTTAACAGTTAGCTTGAATGTGTAAGTTACTTCTGTTTCCAAGTACATCTTGTCAATCTTTAAGTGACGGCCATTATCATATATTTGTATGTGTGAATTACTCTTCAATGGAGCTGTGCATATATCACAAGTCCATTCGTAGACTAGGTGTAAGGCTGCATCATCTGGTGGTACATCAGGGTCGGAGTTTCCAGAAACTTTCAGTTCTAGATGCGTTCCAGTCTCAACAGAATCAACTCTCTCTATTTCTAAATTGAGTGGTTCAGGAATTACTGTTAAGTACTTAGTCATGCATGTATCAAATGGTGGAGGGTATTCACTCAGAACACCTAACACCTGAAATGTATGATTTCCGTAAGCCAGATTGTACCTTGGTAGGTCTAAGTAAGGTGTGTTGGTTTCATGGTTGAAGTCCGTATTAATATCATCACAGTCTATCGGTGTAGGATTAGGTTTTGTAAGATCATCTCCATATTGGTGCTTCCAGTAATACTTTGATATACGACAACTAGAGGGAGTTTGAAAATCAGCTTCTAACCTTAGGCTTTCCTTTCTTGAGTGTGTGGACTAACCTGACAAAGGAGATAAGATTTTTATATCGTTTGGAGTAATTGAGCATGACACAGAAACTGGTAAAGTTTTTCTTCGAAACTACTTAGGATTTCGGGTGAAAGTGTTGCTCTCCAGAGAGTGCTTATATTCATGGTCATTAGGGTAAGAAACGTTAACCCACGCCTGCTGTGTTCCAGAACTTTGAAACGTGAGACTCCACGTACAGATGATGTTAATCCCATTGGTGGTAGCATTGTCACACATGGCATTTTGTAAATCAGCGTTTGTGGCTGAGGCAGAGATACTCACGTCAGCAGGTGAAAGAGTCTCTGACCGTGGCCACTACTTCCATGCAAATGTAAGAGAAAAGAATACTATGTTGTTAATTAGAATCACTTGCTGTTCCTGACTCTCACCATTTCTAGTTCCTACGTAAAGTGTAAGAAAGTTCTCAGGTGGCTGGTAATTGCAAAATGGTCCTTGTCTTGTTTCAGGACAGGCCTCTTCTTGAAAGGATTTTGGTGTAGCACACTCTTCCCAAGTTGTGCAGTAGAGGGGGTTTTTAATCATTGCTGTCTAACAGCGGGAGGAGACTAGAAACATATTACAAGGATACTCAGTGGTGTTACATGGCCAGCACGGTTCAAGACGGATATCACCCAGGGGTCCTCCCCAGCCCTGAATCATGGCCTGAGAATTACACAAATCAGGATTGCCTTCTAGACATTGACATGACTTGCTTTCGATGTGCATATCACAGATACCTGAGCAGTTTGTGAGATGCATGTGCTTCTTACACATATCAATCTCTTTACCTCTCTTTTCACATGCTTCCCAGCCCATTGCTGACTCTTCTGTGATACTGCACTCCGTCACCACCGAAGTACCACCTGTCCCCTACACCGTTTCCCGAGTCTCACTCCAACGTTTTGGATAACGTGAATCCTTAACAGTTAGCTTGAATGTGTAAGTTACTTCTGTTTCCAAGTACATCTTGTCAATCTTTAAGTGACGGCCATTATCATATATTTGTATGTGTGAATTACTCTTCAATGGAGCTGTGCATATATCACAAGTCCATTCGTAGACTAGGTGTAAGGCTGCATCATCTGGTGGTACATCAGGGTCGGAGTTTCCAGAAACTTTCAGTTCTAGATGCGTTCCAGTCTCAACAGAATCAACTCTCTCTATTTCTAAATTGAGTGGTTCAGGAATTACTGTTAAGTACTTAGTCATGCATGTATCAAATGGTGGAGGGTATTCACTCAGAACACCTAACACCTGAAATGTATGATTTCCGTAAGCCAGATTGTACCTTGGTAGGTCTAAGTAAGGTGTGTTGGTTTCATGGTTGAAGTCCGTATTAATATCATCACAGTCTATCGGTGTAGGATTAGGTTTTGTAAGATCATCTCCATATTGGTGCTTCCAGTAATACTTTGATATACGACAACTAGAGGGAGTTTGAAAATCAGCTTCTAACCTTAGGCTTTCCTTTCTTGAGTGTGTGGACTAACCTGACAAAGGAGATAAGATTTTTATATCGTTTGGAGTAATTGAGCATGACACAGAAACTGGTAAAGTTTTTCTTCGAAACTACTTAGGATTTCGGGTGAAAGTGTTGCTCTCCAGAGAGTGCTTATATTCATGGTCATTAGGGTAAGAAACGTTAACCCACGCCTGCTGTGTTCCAGAACTTTGAAACGTGAGACTCCACGTACAGATGATGTTAATCCCATTGGTGGTAGCATTGTCACACATGGCATTTTGTAAATCAGCGTTTGTGGCTGAGGCAGAGATACTCACGTCAGCAGGTGAAAGAGTCTCTGACCGTGGCCACTACTTCCATGCAAATGTAAGAGAAAAGAATACTATGTTGTTAATTAGAATCACTTGCTGTTCCTGACTCTCACCATTTCTAGTTCCTACGTAAAGTGTAAGAAAGTTCTCAGGTGGCTGGTAATTGCAAAATGGTCCTTGTCTTGTTTCAGGACAGGCCTCTTCTTGAAAGGATTTTGGTGTAGCACACTCTTCCCAAGTTGTGCAGTAGAGGGGGTTTTTAATCATTGCTGTCTAACAGCGGGAGGAGACTAGAAACATATTACAAGGATACTCAGTGGTGTTACATGGCCAGCACGGTTCAAGACGGATATCACCCAGGGGTCCTCCCCAGCCCTGAATCATGGCCTGAGAATTACACAAATCAGGATTGCCTTCTAGACATTGACATGACTTGCTTTCGATGTGCATATCACAGATACCTGAGCAGTTTGTGAGATGCATGTGCTTCTTACACATATCAATCTCTTTACCTCTCTTTTCACATGCTTCCCAGCCCATTGCTGACTCTTCTGTGATACTGCACTCCGTCACCACCGAAGTACCACCTGTCCCCTACACCGTTTCCCGAGTCTCACTCCAACGTTTTGGATAACGTGAATCCTTAACAGTTAGCTTGAATGTGTAAGTTACTTCTGTTTCCAAGTACATCTTGTCAATCTTTAAGTGACGGCCATTATCATATATTTGTATGTGTGAATTACTCTTCAATGGAGCTGTGCATATATCACAGGTCCATTCGTAGACTAGGTGTAAGGCTGCATCATCTGGTGGTACATCAGGGTCGGAGTTTCCAGAAACTTTCAGTTCTAGATGCGTTCCAGTCTCAACAGAATCAACTCTCTCTATTTCTAAATTGAGTGGTTCAGGAATTACTGTTAAGTACTTACTTATGCATGTATCAAATGGTGGAGGGTATTCACTCAGAACACCTAACACCTGAAATGTATGATTTCCGTAAGCCAGATTGTACCTTGGTAGGTCTAAGTAAGGTGTGTTGGTTTCATGGTTGAAGTCCGTATTAATATCATCACAGTCTATCGGTGTAGGATTAGGTTTTGTAAGATCATCTCCATATTGGTGCTTCCAGTAATACTTTGATATACGACAACTAGAGGGAATTTGAAAATCAGCTTCTAACCTTAGGCTTTCCTTTCTTGAGTGTGTGGACTAACCTGACAAAGGAGATAAGATTTTTATATCGTTTGGAGTAATTGAGCATGACACAGAAACTGGTAAAGTTTTTCTTCGAAACTACTTAGGATTTCGGGTGAAAGTGTTGCTCTCCAGAGAGTGCTTATATTCATGGTCATTAGGGTAAGAAACGTTAACCCACGCCTGTTGTGTTCCAGAACTTTGAAACGTGAGACTCCACGTACAGATGATGTTAATCCCATTGGTGGTAGCATTGTCACACATGGCATTTTGTAAATCAGCGTTTGTGGCTGAGGCAGAGATACTCACGTCAGCAGGTGAAAGAGTCTCTGACCGTGGCCACTACTTCCATGCAAATGTAAGAGAAAAGAATACTATGTTGTTAATTAGAATCACTTGCTGTTCCTGACTCTCACCATTTCTAGTTCCTACGTAAAGTGTAAGAAAGTTCTCAGGTGGCTGGTAATTGCAAAATGGTCCTTGTCTTGTTTCAGGACAGGCCTCTTCTTGAAAGGATTTTGGTGTAGCACACTCTTCCCAAGTTGTGCAGTAGAGGGGGTTTTTAATCATTGCTGTCTAACAGCGGGAGGAGACTAGAAACATATTACAAGGATACTCAGTGGTGTTACATGGCCAGCACGGTTCAAGACGGATATCACCCAGGGGTCCTCCCCAGCCCTGAATCATGGCCTGAGAATTACACAAATCAGGATTGCCTTCTAGACATTGACATGACTTGCTTTCGATGTGCATATCACAGATACCTGAGCAGTTTGTGAGATGCATGTGCTTCTTACACATATCAATCTCTTTACCTCTCTTTTCACATGCTTCCCAGCCCATTGCTGACTCTTCTGTGATACTGCACTCCGTCACCACCGAAGTACCACCTGTCCCCTACACCGTTTCCCGAGTCTCACTCCAACGTTTTGGATAACGTGAATCCTTAACAGTTAGCTTGAATGTGTAAGTTACTTCTGTTTCCAAGTACATCTTGTCAATCTTTAAGTGACGGCCATTATCATATATTTGTATGTGTGAATTACTCTTCAATGGAGCTGTGCATATATCACAGGTCCATTCGTAGACTAGGTGTAAGGCTGCATCATCTGGTGGTACATCAGGGTCGGAGTTTCCAGAAACTTTCAGTTCTAGATGCGTTCCAGTCTCAACAGAATCAACTCTCTCTATTTCTGAATTGAGTGGTTCAGGAATTACTTTTAAGTACTTAGTTATGCATGTATCAAATGGTGGAGGGTATTCACTCAGAACACCTAACACCTGAAATGTATGATTTCCGTAAGCCAGATTGTACCTTGGTAGGTCTAAGTAAGGTGTGTTGGTTTCATGGTTGAAGTCCGTATTAATATCATCACAGTCTATCGGTGTAGGATTAGGTTTTGTAAGATCATCTCCATATTGGTGCTTCCAGTAATACTTTGATATACGACAACTAGAGGGAGTTTGAAAATCAGCTTCTAACCTTAGGCTTTCCTTTCTAGAGTGTGTGGACTAACCTGACAAAGGAGATAAGATTTTTATATCGTTTGGAGTAATTGAGCATGACACAGAAACTGGTAAAGTTTTTCTTCGAAACTACTTAGGATTTCGGGTGAAAGTGTTGCTCTCCAGAGAGTGCTTATATTCATGGTCATTAGGGTAAGAAACGTTAACCCACGCCTGTTGTGTTCCAGAACTTTGAAACGTGAGACTCCACGTACAGATGATGTTAATCCCATTGGTGGTAGCATTGTCACACATGGCATTTTGCAAATCAGCGTTTGTGGCTGAGGCAGAGATACTCACGTCAGCAGGTGAAAGAGTCTCTGACCGTGGCCACTACTTCCATGCAAATGTAAGAGAAAAGAATACTATGTTGTTAATTAGAATCACTTGCTGTTCCTGACTCTCACCATTTCTAGTTCCTACGTAAAGTGTAAGAAAGTTCTCAGGTGGCTGGTAATTGCAAAATGGTCCTTGTCTTGTTTCAGGACAGGCCTCTTCTTGAAAGGATTTTGGTGTAGCACACTCTTCCCAAGTTGTGCAGTAGAGGGGGTTTTTAATCATTGCTGTCTAACAGCGGGAGGAGACTAGAAACATATTACAAGGATACTCAGTGGTGTTACATGGCCAGCACGGTTCAAGACGGATATCACCCAGGGGTCCTCCCCAGCCCTGAATCATGGCCTGAGAATTACACAAATCAGGATTGCCTTCTAGACATTGACATGACTTGCTTTCGATGTGCATATCACAGATACCTGAACAGGCGTCGATATAGTCGCCTCCCTCTCTGCATTTATGTAGTTCAACAGCTTGTTTTATGCAAGGGTAGATGGTTAGTGCAAAGACATTTCGAAATACCTCAAGGCAATAGTTCACAAGCGAGTGTTGACTTGTTACTTTTACCTATATTATCGTTGATCCAGCTGGAAGTACCAGGAAAGATTGTGTTCCTCCTTCTACCAAGATCTCGTTGCTGACCCAAATGGTCTGGCCAGCCTATTTATTAAATTTAGTGTTCATTATTAATCCTTCACTATCTCCTCCTCCCGTATACACTGTGTAGCATCCGATACATGTGATTCCCTTAGGTTCTATACTTGTGGTTTTGTCTATTTTTAATTGTAAATAAGAGGTGTTGCTAACATTTATTTCTGATGGTCCTTTCCATGTAACCTAACGTTTGCGACGGATTTTTATTTGTGTGTTTTGACTTTTTAACTTTTGATACCGTGGCCTCAAGCTGTTAGTATTATTTTTCGTTAGTACTAGATTTAGGGCTTCTGGATTGACTGTTAAATAACCTGTAGTACATTTGTTAGCTGATGTATAAGTGGTCTCATGAGTGAGAGAAACTGACACTTGAAATGTATGGTGTCCATAACTTAAACTATAAGAAGCTAGAAATAGAGACGATTCATTGGTAACATATGTACAGTTTTCTACATTCTTGCTAAAATACTTGCAGCTTAGAGGTATAGGATAAGTTTTATTTAGATTCACTTCAACTTGGTGCTTCCAACAAAACATAGGGTGAATGGCATTATTTCCTGAGAGAGAGTTGAAAACGGCTTCTAGACGCAGGCATTGCCCTCTTGAATGTGTCCGTTTTCTTGGATGCTATGATGTACTTCTTATTGATGTTATGTTGTAGCAATGCTCTTCCACATTAATTATTTGATTTACAGTACGACCCAACTTAGGAAGTCTGGTTTATTTGTTATTTTCATCGGTGTATTCGTGGTCGTATGGGAATGAAAAATTTATCTACATTACCTGTGATCCAGTCTATGCAAACATCAAATTCCATGTGTACATAATATTCACTCCATTAGTTTTGACACCGTCACAAGCACGTCTTTCTATATCGGTGGATGTAACGGTGACAGTGAGACGGACATCAGCAGGAGTGAAGGCCCCACGGAGTGACCAATCAGACCATCTAAGCAAAATATAAAGGGTGTACCATATGCCAGGAGAGATAATACCTTCGTTCCCACCATTCTCTGTTGCTTCTCGTAATGCATATGTGTAAGGCACAAGGTTAATTGTCTCGAACTCGCAAAATGGCCCCATTCTGTCATTAGGACATGACTGGTTATCGAAGAATGCATCAGTAGCACACTCCTCCCAAGTGGTGCACTGAAGGGGATTGTTCTGAACTTTATGAGACAAATAATGGGACTCTGTGTAAGGATTATCAGTTAAATTGGCATAAAATGCCCATGGGTAAAAACGCATGTCATCTTTCCTTTCACGCCAATCTCTCGTCTTGGTCCCTGAGTTCCATACATATGACAAAGCATTCATCTTCTAAATGTAACAACATTCTTGGCAATTACACTGGACCCGTCCGCTGTGTTGAACACAGACACCTGGGCAGTAATCAAAGAGATGGTCTTTATACATAACCAACTGCTTTAATCGATATATGCAGAGCTAAAATGATTTATAGGATTGATTATACACATGACATTCCAACATTTCACATATTACATTAATCCGAGAATACACCACAATAAACCATAACAAAACAATTTCCCTGCGCATGTAAGTCATACTATGTTTTTTCAGTGTTGGGATATAACTTTTAGATGTATGGACAAATTTTTTCTTCGGGTACGGGAATTTTATGTCTGACGACTATGATGTTCATCAAGACGTACTATACTACCTTGGTTATTTCCAGTTAGTTTTGAAGAGAACCATAGTCATACTGGATTAGAGCCAGAGAGATGATAATTGTGTTTGGCGGTGTCGTGACTTTACTTTGCATACACATCTGGGGAAGTACTTTTAAAGCAAATAAATGTGAGCATATGGAAGTGGTGGTCTAAAAGCTAAACAGATGCTTAGTGCTCCCTACTCATTGAGCCCACGTGGCCAGGATGGGTGGGTTAGGGGAGGGGGGGAGCCTGCTTCGTTGGGTGGGTGTGCTTATTTGTGCATTACTCTGAAACAACGCATCGCATAGCAAAGCGAAACATAAATTCGGTATCAGTACGTATAGGTATGTTCGTGGCATAATATTCAAACGCATCTTAACTACCCACTACATATCTCCACTACCACTGTTAGACAAACGGAGTACTTGAGTATTTTGTGTTGTTATAACTTCTTGTCAATATGCACTCAATCATCACTTCCGTCAAAGTCATATTTGTCATCCTGACTATCCTGCAACATGTGGATAATCGGCATGCATTGTTGCGCAGTGAAGATGTGTTAGCGCAGAGAGAATGTGTATGTGTGTGTGTGTGTGTGTGTGTGTGAAGGGTGGTGAAAATATGTTGTTGTTGATAAGAGATATACAGAACTTGGGTAATGGGGGGATAAATATGGAAAAATGTCAAAATATAGTGGTTCCCAGCCTGGGGGCCGAGTTTGAAATTGGCCATGGGGTAACCAAAGCCGCATGCATGGGATACTCAATAGGGTCTTGCTAAAGATATTGCTACGACCATTACCACTGTGATTTCGTCCATATTAAAAGCAGGAAGGAAGGGAGGCATAACGGCAGGAAGGAAAATCTCCGCCTATTTCCGGTGTCGGTCGGATTTACCCCTGATAGTTAGGTGGCAATGTAAACGCCGAGGTCATAAGCTAATATCCGTCTACCCACCTGTTCCAGTACTCTCTGGCACGTACAGTTGTTGAGGTGGTCTCATGGAGTTAAGGGGTTACTACAACTCTTTTGGGACATTGGTGTGCTTTGATTCCTCCAAAGTACAGTATGCCAGGGAACAAAAGGGCCAGCCAGATAAACCAAAATAATGGTGGCCTGTTTCTTGGCATAATGTGGAGGAATCAGTAGCTCCAGGTTTACCACCAGCACTTGAACAAAATTAATGGTGGACTATTGTGTTTGGAACAAATTTGGAGGAATCAGTTCGTTCAAACTTTGCCACGAAACACTATCTACATTAATTAATGGAGCTTGTTTTGTGGCATGGTCAGGAGAAAACAGAAGCCACCAGGTCGCATACACTATCACAGGATCCTTTAACTACTAACGTACTATGATAACAGTTAAATTTGCATAATACAGAAGGCAATAAGAATAAGTAACATAAAACAAATTGCATTATAGATATTAAAGACTCTGTGATCGTGTTTAAGAAATGAAGGCTTCTGATTCCACCTAACCATGCCATGAATCAAGTTTCTTCCATATAGGTGGTGTTTCGAGGCAGTATTTGAAGGACTCGTTTATCTTGAATTTTCTGACTATATCACAGGGTCCTCCTTTACTTAACATTATTATTTGGGGATGCGGGGGAATCATTACCAAGGGGTGAAAGGGGAGGAGGCGCAGTGCTAAAAAGGTTGGGTACCATACCAGTGTTATAAATGGGGTAAGGCTGAGGAAGAAAATATGAGGCTGGGGAAGAAAGTATGAGGCTGGGGAAGAAAGTATGCGGCTGGGGTAGAAGGTATGAGGCTCGGGTAGAAGGTATGAGGCTGGAGAAGAAAGTATGATTGATTGATTGATATTTGGCACTGTTCTTATTTTCTTATCAAGTCTATTCCATTCCTCCACACACACCTATACGGAAAACTATATTTGTCTACATCTTTATGGCAGCGTGTTCTCTTTGTTTTCTTTAAATTCTTGCTATGGTCTCTGTGCCTTCCCTCATTCCAAACTATCCTGTTATCCATATCAAACGTCTCAATTCCTCTCTTCCTCCTTTCTTCAAGTGTTGGCAGGCTCAATCTTTGACATTTTTCGTTGTATGCTACGTCTGCCATACTTGGAACCCTTTTTTCGCAGCCCTCTGTATACTCTCCAGTTTCTTTATTTTCTTTAGGTGTGGAGCCCAAATTACCGATGCGTATTCCAGTTGTGTTCGGATCAAGGATTCGATCAATTTCTTTATCATCTCTTCAATCATATACTAAAAAGCCATATTTATATTAGTTATCTGTCTGTAGGTTGCACCTGTAATATTGTTTGTGTATATGCTTCTCAGGTGAGAGCGAATCGTGTATCGTGAAGCCCAGATCTTTCTCTTCTGTAGCAGTTTGCAGCAAGTTTTCTCACATTCTATAACTTTCAGATGGCTTCCTTTTACTTTTCTCCATTTCCAACGCCCAACACTTTACATTTCGTAGTTCCATTTCCCTGTCTCGGCTCCATTTGTGAATCTTATTTAAGTCCTTCTGCAATTACTCGCAAGTGATTACACTCTGTCCTTTTGATAATTTTAGTGTCGTCCGCAAACATGCTTATATAGCTTTCAACACCTTCAACCATATAATTTACATATAATACGAATATAATGGGTCCCAACACCGAGCCTTGTGGTACACCACTCGTAGCTGACCACCGTGGTCATCTGCCTTCCCACTAAATAGTTCTTCATCCTTTCTAGAAGCCTCCCCTGCACTCCACCATAATTCTCCAACTTCCAAATCAGCCTTTTGTGTGGAGCTATCGAATGCCTTCTTTAGGTCCAAGTAGACACAATCCACCCAACCCTCCCTATCCTGCACCTCATCTATTACCCTCAAGTATTAGCTCATTAAATTGGTGATACAAGATTTCCCTCTTCTAATATCATATTGGGTTTCCGTTATAAGACTTATGTTCCAAGTGCATCGTCCACTTGTCCTTAATTATACCTTCACATAATTTACACATTACATTTGTTATAGACACTGGCCTAAAATTCAAAGGATCTTCACTGTTACCTCCCTTGTATATGGGAACTATGTGAACTCTCATCCACTCAATAGGCACTTTATCTTCCTTTAACTACTTACTATCATACTGTAAACTGGAAAGAATAACTAATGCCTACATCCGGACCTACCCGGTACCGCTTTTCTACCGTCCAATTTACTCATTCCACCCAGTAAAATCCTCAATCTCCACCCTCATGGCATCCATCATGACCACATTTCTTCTTGCTCCTTGACTTTATGCCTATCGACTCATGGTGTTGGTCATGCAAGTCTTGTTACATCAACATATTTTCCACCAGCCTACAAGGTTGCTATCCTTGTTTTTACAGCTGGGTACCTACTTACTGCTAGGTGAACAGGGACATAGAGGGCTGGGAAAATTGTCCAACAATTTCACTGACCCGGGAATCGAACCCGTGCTGGGCGAGTGTGCTAACCATTACACCATCAGCACCCCCAGATGATTTTCAAAATCACTCATGTTTAAATACCTCCTGGAATGTGTGTGTGTGTGTGTGTGTGTGTGTGTAGCATAGGGTGGGATGAGACGATGTGTGTGTGTGTGTGTTTGTACCGAGGCGTGTCCTCGATTACAATGTAATTACAGCGCTTACAATATAATTATAATTCGTATAACAATATAATATAAATTGATTACCATAGTGCATTTTCCTTGTTTATTAATATCACCCAAGGACTTATCAGATTATTAGATGAAATGGCAGTAATGTAATTTCCTTTATTTTGCATCTCATGTGTTAATATAGATAATGAGTAGTATAGTATTTTAAGTCAGTGTGGCCCATCAATCACAAAGGTGTGACTCCACTCCTGTTGTAAGGCATCATGGATCTTTTGAAGTCACTATATATATATAAAGCACAACAGTTTCAGACTAGGAATGATGCAGGTGTAAGTAATTCTTGCAGGTTGGCAGGAAGGCCTGATATTAATTTGAGGGTCGAAGCCTGGGGCAACACTTAACGTTATGGCCCGCCATGCCTTTACGCCAAATTGGATGTGATTATTATTCGCAAAGTCTGCCTGAGCTTGTAACGCGTAGTTACGATGTAGTGAAGATGTTATCTTCACTTGGGGTTAATGACAAATAAGTTTTGTGTTGGTCTTGTCTAGTCTATTTATTTCGTCAGGTTTTACATTGCGTATAAAGTTTTATAGCTAACCTGGAAGCTAACCTGGAATATGATCATGTGACAATATTTTATAGTCAACCTGGAATATGGTCAACCATATACATAAAGGTTGCCTGCTACAAGCTTACATCCCGTGCTTTAGTGCTTTAGTTTACATGCTGTTCTAGGCTACAAATTCTGCTCAGTTGCTTAGGTGTATTCGTAGGCCGTAGAGTATTCCGGAATTGATAGTCTTAAAGTAAATTTAAATTTTTATCGAGGTATTGTGTGTCTAAGGGATTTCAAAGCATGTATGGTTGTAAGGATACTGTAAAAGTTAATTTAGGTCGGAATATTGAAGGGGAGGGAGCAGTGGATAGTACTAAACCTTCTGAGACAGCCGGGAAAAGCTACGACCAGTAAATCCTTCTTCAACACGTTGGGTTATGGTGGGCTATGGAGAGTGTACTGTACAGTCGCGGTCAGAAATTGTGTCCTGATCCTTTGGCACGATGAATCACAACTACCCGAGCTTTTATAATTCAAACTACTGTGTGTTGTAGGGAGACGCACCGTTGTTCGAACCTACAAAGCTAGGCTGTTTGCGATTCATCTTGCCATGGGATCGGGACACAATTTCTGACCGCGAGTGTACATACATACATTAAGAATGACGTGGGCTACATGCATACTGTAAAGATGATGTCGTATGCATGTAGGTGATACAATTGGAGTTAATATCTCTCCATGTATTTATGTATGAATATATGTATGAAACCTTTTTCCAGAATACAAGTAAACGTGACACTTGGGGCCGAATGTATGAAAGAATATTCATTGTGTTGAGTATCGCGTGTTACAGGTACGATATATCTGTAGTGTGTCGAGGGAGTCATCGCACCAGTACACAGGGGGTCAATAATACTGTCCTGATCTGAGGCACAATGTGAATCTATACCAAGTGAAGTGATTGATTCGGGAGGTGTGAGATGAGAGATTGTAAGAGATACATGTTGTGTTTCGGATCAGGACAGAATTATTGACCCCCAGTGTGCAGTCACGAGCACTAATAAGTATTCAGGTGTGCTTCGAAAACCGAGACAGTAAATTTATATACACAATAAGACCTCCATTGGAAATAGTTCGTTGGTGAATTGGACTGTTCTAAGTTTCAACCAAAGCTATATACTTATTAGTGCTCGTGACTGTACATACCACGCCCTCGTCAACACCGTGAATGTTCTTGTTCTTTACTGCCCCTTGTTTTTATAGTAGGCAGGCAGACATACTCGCTGGTGCCTGGGTGAGCCGAGGTCATGGTCCAGACTAGACCCATTGTCGTACCAGACGAAGGGGGGAAGGAATCATATATAGACTTCTCGTGTGCCAACAGAGAATATGTTGAGCTTTGCACAGCCAGAGATTATAGCCATTAAAAATATAACGTTGTGATTTGGGTGAAAAATATGTAATGTTTACCGTCTGGTGTTGTCCTGAGTGAGGAAGGAAGTGTACAGTCACGATAAAAAGTCATGTCACACCCACCTTTATCTCGAAAATCTGTTCGCTAGGATATTTTTTATTAAGCTAAAACAGTATTATATATATATATATATATATATATGTATATATATATATATATATATATATATATATATATATATATATATATATATATATATATATATATATAACACGTGTACTTAATTCCGTCTGTATGGCAGTGATAATAGGCCTACATGTTCAGCCATTCTATTAAATATGTCTAGTGCCAAGCAGGTGGTGAATGAAGGACAGGGTGAGTAACACAACATTTACCTCAGACTGTCTCCGAGGGTAGAATTGTATGTATGAAAACAGGAACACACACGCGTTTCTTATACTCCAATAACACGAACCATACAGACATGAAAAGAAAAATAAGGTGGGATTTTATTTTATTTATATTATTGTTATTATTTTTGTTTTTTTAGTGCCTACCCGTGTAAGGCACCTACTGTACAACAGATGGTTGGTCATGTATTTTATTATTATTATTATAATTATTGTCTGTTCGTGTGAGGCGTCTGCATGATCTTTTATATAGCTTAATAAAGAAGGGTACTAGAGACTTACTTAAGGTGATGGCTGTACTTGTGTGGGTTTTCCCTGAGATTTACATGACCTGTTCAGTTATAATTGAAAGGAACGGGGAGATAGCCAGCCAGCCAACCTGTGTACAGTCACCATCAAATATTCTGCATCAGGTGAATGAAAATGAGACAGTTGACTGAATCATATGAACCAATGTTACAGAGACCAACAGCTATCAATAGTTTCGAATCATGTTTTCGATCCCTTTCCATTTTTAAAGTGTTACAGGACTGCTGCGCGTGACTGTACAGTTGGCCACAAGAATTCTTAAACAGGCTATATGGAAAAAGAGGTCATTATTCTGGAAATACTTAAACAAATGGTCTACCTTGTGACTCAGTGATTAGCAAAACAACAACCCTAATATAGTGTTGTAATGCAGTTACGTAGTCTTACATTTTCTTTATGTTGTAAACCCTGGAGCACAACAGCGTGTGTACGAATTATTGTGGTTAATAGTACATGGATGGTATTTACTGGTGATTTTATGAGTGAAGGAAAAGAAAAAGAGAAAGTTCAGAATTTTTTTACTAACTGTAAGAGTAAGGAGAGGAAACACTGCTGCTCCTTGTGACTTAGGAACGAAGGAAATGAAGGAAAGATTAAGGCGGTAATATACTTTTGGTACATTAGAGTGCCTTGATTCCCCCAAAGTATGCCAGTAAACAGCTCTAGACTAACAAAAATAATGGTGGCCTGTTGCTTGGAATAGTTTGGAGGAATCAATTACTCGAGATTTCCAACACTGTGCTGCCCCCTTAATTTGTGGAGAGTGACCGAGAAACTGTGACGGTATGAAGAGACAGAGTAAAAATTTGTGTCGTTATTTCAGGGTGAGAGAAATATGAAGAATATGTTGAAAATTATATAGTTTGGTTCTAAAGTGGCAAGAAAAGTGAAAATGAAGAGAAGAATAATTATTTTGGAGTGATGGAACTGTGGACGAAAGGTGGATGACTTCTTGGAGTGACTGTAGGACTAAATAAAGGAAACGCAAAGGGTTGGCCGATAACTTTTAAGTGATACTGTTGAGAAGTTGGGAGAGTGAGAAAGAATCAACAGACAGAAATTTTACTCCTGACCGTAGGCATAAAAAAATGTGAGTGAAAGCTTTTGGTCTTATGAATGTGCCTGAAAAAGTTGAAGTCTTCTGGGTATAACTTCGAAGAAGAACTGTGGGGGAAAGGTTCTGTGTTTGACTGAGAAGGCGAGAGAAATGTGAGGGATAGATCGAAGCCTTCTAAGAATACCTGTGAGGGAAGGTTCTGCGTCTTCTAAGAACAACAGTGAGTCTGAAGAACTGTGAGGGAAAGGCTGAAATCTTCTGGGTATGACTGTAGAGGCGAGGGAACAGCGAGGAACAGTTTCAAGTATTCTAAGAATACCTGTGAGGGAATGGTCGAACTCTTCTAAAAATAAATGTAAGGCTAGAAAACTGTGAGAGAGAGGTCGAAGTCTTCTGCTGAGAATGACTGAAGAAGAGGCAATGGAAACTGTGCATGAGGAAAGTGAAGATTAGAAATGACGGGCGAGGACTCCAACAACACAGCAACAATGAGTGTGATGGCAAGGGATGAGGGTGGTTAAATGTATACATCTGGAATCTAGGTGGTATATGTGTATTCCTTAACCCTGAATATGTGTGTTTAGACACCAAGATCATGATCTTAAGTGGATTAACAGCTGAGATATTGGTAGATATAGGTTTTTATGTGATGGCGATCATAAAAATCCAAGATGGCTGCCATAATGTGTCAGGAGAAAGTGGTTCCTATTGTTACGTTCCCAGTCCCGGGTCGACTGAGGCACGTAATCAGATTAAATATCGGAAGAGGAGGAGCACACTAAAACACCTTTAAGCCTTGAAGCTTTATTATATCTATTTCTTAGATTTTGTCCCTCAAATCTTATCCCCCCTCCTTTATCTGTCTCTTCATTCTACAATGTCTTCCCAAATTATATATCATATTATAAAGACATCCTGGAACTACTCTTGGGATACAATAATATAGAGTAGTGACATCTTCTACCTAATAGTGAAGATGTCAACACCTCTCTACTAAAACATAATGACGATGTTACATAATCCTTCCCCTGTATGGGTAGTGAAGATATGTCACACCGTAACATTATCAAAAATGGAAAGCTAAGGGAATGGGTAGCATATGGAAAAAATTTGGTGCTTTTGTCCGGAACGTCCACATCCATCTGCTAAGTCGCCCCACTATAAATGCTGATTCCCATTTTAGTAATAATGCCTGAGATACATTTTTTGAGTAAATTCCAGTGTTTATATATTGCAGATAACTAACTTCTTCGTCGTGTATATTTTTGATGTAATTTATCTTTATACGGTATTCATCGATAAATCCAATGCTGTAAAATAAATGAGGAAGCCAGGACATCATCGCTTGGTTTAAAGGTTTAAAGCTGCTAATGAGTGGTAGTCAATGGGACAGAGTGAAGCACACACTAGACTGTATGAAACACAACTATAGCACACATCACAGATGATGAGTGGCCCAGGGACCTCTCCACCCACGTGAGACCCGGTCAGCTTCAGCTATGGCTGCGTAAGCAGGAAGACCTAAGATTCCCTGCTCACAGGGTGACCTCAAGCATCAGTGAAAGATTTTTACAGTGTGTCCCGAGCAAGGACCAAACGCTGAACCACAGAAACTGCAGCCAAATAGATAGAAGAGAGATAGACAGGACAATAGAGTGTTAGGTAGACTGATGAAGAGAGGGATCGACAAATAAATGGATGTAGAGATAGATAAGCAAAACGAAAAGACAAGAGGTAATTAAAACAAACCACTATATAACTAGCACAGCCACTGTGCTAGCCAAGGGCTAGAGAGATATAATGAACTATATAATGTACAGCTGCCGACACATGAAACAGATACACTTCAAACGTGCCCCTTGTCAAGCATAGAATAGGACATGCCTCTGCACAAAACATCTCATCCTATCCTATGCTCACTAAGGGGCCACGTTTAAGGTGTGTCAGTTTCATCTGTCCGCAACTGTACTATTCACTAAAGGGTTCCATCAACCCATAATGCTGTTGAGTAAATAATTATTTGTTGGACGTCCTATGGTGCACAAAAGTCGTGTCCATTACCCAGCCACAGTGAGAATTCAAGTAAACTGAGTTTGAAGTTTCGGAACAGCTGAGGAAATGCTATGATCAGCTAACAGATGTCTCCTTTTGATGTGTTGGGAGGGTGGAGGGGGAGAATTAGAGGAGGGGAAGGGGAACTGGAGGAGGTGGGGGCTGGATGAGACAGGTTGTATGAGACTGGAGCATTACCACGTTTCTGATAAAGTTAAAGATGGTTAATTTAACTGATAAGTTAATATGGAGTGATACCAAAAAATAAAACGAGATAAAATCTCAATAACTATAATCCTATAGAACAAATATTACTGCACATGGCTGTATCAGCTCATGCTGATACATAAGACTGAGTCAGGTTTTGGTCTACAACTCACGCAAGGGAACGTTAGGTGGCCGTAGCAGCATCATTAATGGTCTTGCATTGGCTTCACCTCATTCCAAAGCTGGAAGACCCACAGTAAAGTGGAGACCAAGGAGTTACACAACTCATTAGGTCTGCAATGTTTAAACATCCCACTACAATACTCACACTCTGTATATTTGGAAGTGTGTTAAATAACCGTAAATGTTATGTGCTGAACATCATAAAAATTACACTGATGGTAGAAACTATAATTTATAAATACTAAGTAAAAAAAACAAAAAAAAACGGGGCATAGAGATTATTGTATACCACACAATTCAATACATTATATTTTGCTTAAGTCACTTGTTGATGTCCATGCAGCATAGGCGACATCTGTTGCCAGATCAGAGCATTTTCCCAAGTGTTTCGAAATATTAGAATCTGGCTATTCGAAATCTTACTGTGGCTGGGCAATGGACACGACTTTTGTGCACCATAGTGCAGTACCAATATATTGTTTACTAACATCAGAACTTAGAAGTTTAAATAATGCTGCAGTAAAAGATTGGCTATACATATTAGAAGTTATATAGAAGTTAGATCAAAGTCAAAGTAATCCTACAATATAAAGATTGCTATGTTAGTTCGAGTAATGCTAATACATACAGTATGGTATGTTAGATAGAAGTAAGATACAGTAATGCTACAATACACAGTTTGCTATACCAGTTATAGTACTTTGTTTTAATTACCTCTTGTCTTCTCTTTTTGCTTATCTATACATTCATTTATTTGTCGATCCCTCTCTTTATCAGTCTACCTAACTCTCTATTGTCCTGTCTATCTCTCTATCTATCTATCTATATATCTATCTATCTTTATTTTTTTTTCAGGCAAGTACACGCAACTGAGTCCATTAGACCCGGCAGCCAAAGGGTGATATATTAACACTAAGTTGTGGATACTTTCATTTCAACCCTCTGGCTTTACTTCAGTAAATGAATAAATAAATATACAAATAAAAAAAGAATGTATATGCAAAAACCCCTCATACTTTAATTTCTGATAAATGATTCTATAACAAAGTATATAAATAAAAGCATTTGAAGAAATACAGCTTATTCATTAACACCGCACACCCAAGGGGAAATGTGTACACTCCCAAAAAAGTATCGGCATTAAAGCGAATGAACGAAAACGACAATAACTGTAGCATTATGGTACATTGCTTTGAAACATTATAGATAGTGGTATTCCTGCCGATCAGTTGCCAATTATGCATATTCGTATTGCTTCATGAGTCAGAGAAACTATAGTGGATGCAGATCGAAACATATTCGCATTTCTTCACCTATTAGAGAAATTTCAAATATTATCATAAGTTTTTCCCCTTTCTTATGCTGAAAACAGCTAATCCACACTGCAGTTGCCGAATGGTATATAACGTTATCTTTTTTATTTTTTATTTCATTTTTACTTTTTTTTATATACCTCTACCTCGGGACAGGAGGCCGTCAGTCGTGGCCTGAGACTGAGGCCCCGAGATTATCGAGTGAAGCTTTGAGGTGTTGGTTGCTTCACATGTTTGTTTATACACGTCACTTTCTGGAGAGGGCAATGTCTGTTTGTGTTACTTTACAAAACCTTATTTAGAAGTATGAGAAGAAAAAGCATAAGCCTACTTGATCCTACCCTATGCTATAACTGCATTATATTTAAGACAAAATACTACAGTTACAGCGAATCTACTCAAAGATTCCTTTTTGGTTAAAATCCGATTTGGTAACTTTATTCTCTGGGTTATCATTCTCATTATATTCAATAATTCAGTAAATTCCCCCTCCCCCCAAAACCATCAATCATTAAAATCACATAACATATATCTGTAAAAATGAAGTCACAACTCTTACTCCACGACTTGCCTAATGCATGAATTATGTATGCTAGAGGATTTCACGTTAGTACAGAAATGTGTGTCAGCTCATTGCCAGCAGGAATACCAACCCCACAGTACAGTCATACAGGGAGCTTCGATCTTTTCTCAGCAGGATCTAGCCAGCAATGCCGATACTTTTTTGGGAGAGTGTACGTCTGGCTGCAGGCGAGAAAAGCCATCTGAACAGTTGTTGATTAAACTGTCCAGATGCTGTGTAGAAAATTAATAACACACTGAGGTCTTCCGTTCTCCCAACCCCGTCGACTCTCTCCATCTCTCCGACTCTCCCTCACCCGATGTGTGGCTAGACTAGACACACGTGCTCTCAACATCTCGTCCTTTGCACTCTTGTGTCTCTAATTGTTAGTGAAGCCTCATGCCTCTAAAGTAGTAAAAAAGTTCTTCTAGTCATTATTAATACATACTGATAAATCACAGCTTCTACCGTTTGCTTCCAGTGTTATTTTTTATCTTTTCATTGTCATGATTTTATGAATTAATGAATGTGTTACGATGTTAGTGATATGAGTTTATGGTATTCGCTCGATTCCCATAGTCACCCCAGTATAATTTAAATTTTTTTTTACTAATCATTAAAAGAGTTTTTTCTATCTCTCTTTTTGCTTTTAGGAATTGTGGAAATGAATCACTTGGAATTTAGTGATCATCATTACACGCTCTTCCTTTAAATTTTTCTTCAATCATCATTCCACTATCTAAGCATTACATTCTTGGCTACAGACATCCTTCGTACTTATCAGGGCTCGGTAACTAAAAGTGAGAATGGGAATTACTGAAACTTTTACTCAAGAGATGGCGCGCATCACACTTATTTTGCAGTAACATCAAAGAGTATGGAAGGTAAAGGGGGGACACTCGCGACCGCCCCTATGGGGAGAATGTAACAGCGGGAACAGTGGCGCCGCCCGACGGCAAGCGCGTTAAACTACCCGTCAACACCAATGCCGAATGCTACTTGTCTTGTTATTATCGCTTATGAAGATTGGAAAAATACTTTTCAATTTACATTATGCACATAGATATATCGATGTACACCTGTAGCGCTTCCTTAGTAATGTCCAGATGTGTTTGTTTTTTTAAGTAGCCTATATAAAGTAGCCTACATAGGGATTCTAATATCCTCTCTCTCTCTCTGTATGTGTGTGGGTCATATAATAAAATAAAAATAATAATAAAAATAATAATAATAACAATAATAATAATACAAATAAATTTTTAGTATTATTCTCTCTCCCTCCCCCCTCCCCCTCCCCTCTCCCTCTCCCCCCTCTCACATTTTCTCTCCAATTGGCAATTACTTCCCCCTTCTCTCTGGCCCACCTTTCCCTCGTATTACTGAAAATAAATTTTCCAAGCAATCCTGATTAACTTTATTGGTTAGCAAGTAGCAAGTAAAACAGCTTGTACTCTGAATGTAGCTCATACCACAACTGTGTACCAGTCCTCTAAGGCTTTAACTCGTTCAGGATCTGATACAGTACCTTCTTATGGAGTTGTAGTAGTTGTGTTGTTGTTGATGATGTATTAGGTAGTGAGCTCGGCGTTGTGATGTTCTTAGGTAATTGACTTCACAAGTTTCTTAAGGCTTAATTTATTAATATACAGTATACTTATATCTATACATGGAATGATAACGATTTGCCTTGTCTTATATTATTGTGTCTCTCTCTATGGAGACCGTGTATAGCCTTTAGGGAGTCAGTGTTAAGTATCCTAAAGCTAATTTATCCTCCTATGCTTATATACATTTCAAACTCAATAGTTGACAGAAATAGCTAGAGTGACTGTGTTGCCGGTCAGTGGTCAGTCTGATTCTCTGTCAGTCTACCTTCTCTCCTCTCTTCTCCCTGCTTTATTCCTTATTCTCTGAGAGTGAAAGTGAACCGAGGTGGACAGAGGTAGACACCTGGGCTAAAAGCATCTTGGAAAGATGGTAAACGAGATAAAGGTTTATGACCTGCAGGTGCTCGAAGGGGAGGTTCTGGGTTTGTGTGTGTGTGTGTATGGGTGTGTGTGTCCAGCCTGGCCAGGTGTATTGTAAACAGATTGGAAAGGTATTTTGAGAGTGACCCTTGTAATCTGATCTTCTTAATGGTTTTAAGGTGTACATTCGCTCAGACCAGCTACCAGCCTGGCCTCCAGGCGTTAATGCTTTATGCTTTATTTAATAGAAGGCCAGTTCACAATGTTTGGTAGTTTACATAATAACTAAGATATTAACAATGAATACATGTATAGTAACATAAAAATAGGTATTAAGACATTGGCACACCTTATACATAAATGACCATAGACAGTAACATCAATACATGAATATAAATACATGAACATGAATACATTGTTACATAAAAATTCATCTTAAAATTAATGTGTTTAGCTAGGTGCATGTTTTTGTGTGTATATAAGCTAGCCTATGCTAAAGATTCACACATTAATGAGGGGGGAGCCGTGTTGCTATGTTGTGGCTGTGAAATAACAGTCTTATTCTTTTCAATACAAGATAATTCAGTATACGTCGATAGATCTCTCTTATACAATACAAAAATAGTATAGTATGCTGTCTTATGCAATATAAAAATATTATTATAGTACATGCCAGAAAGATAAGACATGGGATAATAAACATTGGTACCAAGATTTATTTTGATCAAATATATGGAGGAATCAATTGATATAATAAGGATGTTGGAATCTTAGTCTTATTGAGTAACTTAATAGCCTAGTTTCACTTTTTCTGAAACGACTAATAATTAGGAGATGTGAAATAAGTCGACATTAAATGAAATATGTTGAAAGTTGGAAGAGTGTGTGTCATGTTTTCAAGCAAATTATGTTTACTAGGCAAGGTAACGTTTCCATTGGGTTGTATTTCATATGAGTCTGCTTCTTTATAGTAGCCTTGAACCATACCATGTGTAGGGCAATTAGGGCAAATTAATGTTAATTGTGTATCAGCAGGTAAGTATAGATATTGGAAATTAAAAATGATGATGAAAGAGTTTTGATTAGTAATAGATATGAATGTTTAGCCACGCACCAAAGTTTCTGTGCCCCCTCAGTGGAAGTCAGGGTCAGAGAGAGAGTAGGTAAATGGACGGTTGCCACCAGTGTTGTCAGCTCTAGCTATAAGGCTCCTATTATTTTCCTAATAATTAATTCTTAAGTTGTTTCACCTTAGGAGATGAAGCTTTCGACAGAAGCGGAATGAACATGGGTGTAAATATTGTAAATAGGAATAATCTTGCCTTTCTTGCCTTATTTTTGGCCTGCACCCTGAAACTTACTTTTGGGGGTTGGTAACATTGTTGATGTGGCAATTGTGATGATCTCGTTCCCGAATATACATAAACATTGGAACCGGAAGTGTCGACAGAGGTTGTAATATTGTGATATGATGATGAGAATATAATTAAGACGGAATCTTATTTTATGTGTAAGGCTTATGATAACCAGGTTTCATTGAATAATCTGTTGAGTGTGAATTTAAAGTTGTCATAAGGATTTATTAATGTGGAAGTGTGTGGCATATTTCCCGCCTGGTCCAGCGAGGGAGGAGGGTAGACAGCTGTTTTGTCTTCACTCTTCTTTCTCGACCCGAGCAGCTCGTGATGCCATATTGTCCACATGGGAACTTGCCTAATCTGTTAGTGAACTGGTTTAGGTCTTAGTGTGTCAGTCATCATAATATTGTTTTTGGAAACTAGTGCAGTGTTATTTTTGGTAAAGCACTAGTTGGCCAGTGTTATTATTGGTAAAGCACTAGTTCTGCAGTATTATTTTTGGTAAAACCACTAGTTGTACAGTGTTATTTTTGGTAAAGCATTAGTTGTACAGTATTATTATTTTTGGTAGGCCACTAGTGCAGTGTTGTTTTTCGTAAAGCACTAGTCGGCCAGTGTTATTTTTGGTAAAGCACTAGCTGTGCAGTATAATTTTTGGTAAGCCACTAGTTGTGCAATGCTAATTGGTAAAAGCCCTAGTTGGCCTGTGTCTTGTTTTTGGTAAATGCCACGTGTATGGCAGGTGTATAATCCTGTAAGCAACTCTGCTGGAAACTGACTCCTACATTAGGTGATTGTGATTGCGAAGTCTAGGTCCATTCACAATTGGGAGGGGGGTGGTATAGTAAGTGGGAGTCCGGTCTCCAGTGGTGTGCTACAGGTGGTATATATATTTTATTTTATTTTTGTTTAACAATGTTTAACACTATCAAAGTATAATCAACACCCTGTGGCCTTACATGTGTTCTAAAATTTAAGAAAAT
Organism: Petrolisthes cinctipes; assembly: GCA_033782935.1. Lineage (NCBI taxonomy): Eukaryota > Metazoa > Arthropoda > Malacostraca > Decapoda > Porcellanidae > Petrolisthes > Petrolisthes cinctipes. Next base: position 91,301 of record JAWQEG010005037.1, read on the forward strand.
AAATATAAGAAATAAAATACTGGGAGATGATAAAGTTCATACAGCTGTTGCTTCATCACGTCAAAGAGGAATGTGAGGTTTACTCCATAGTCTCCATGTCAAGTATTTGAGAAGTCCACAGTTATCAGGGCCAGCCAAGCCTTCAGAATCAAGCGGGATATCATTCTGTAGATACGATATTATACTCTATGTGCTGGAATACACACGAGTTACTTTTGTTTGTCTATATGACATAAAGGAGATCGCAGCAGTCCCACACCATATTATGTGCATAGGTATTCAATTGTATTATTTTATCATAATAATTGGGGGCAAGTAGCAAAAATTCCCGTGGTGCCCCTGTTTATCTTTGGATACACAACGCACAAAGCCGTTCTTATACCAGAGTCATAAAAAGGAAGCAAATGACACTGCCCTAAAGTGGATACGGTTTTGGCGCGACAACATAATTATGATGATGATGATTATAATATCTACAATAACAAAGTAGAACTAAACTATTTTTAAGTTTGTCAAAATAATAAAGCACATATTTAAGCAGACAGGATGTGGAGATTGAGAACTATACCTTCCACTTATCCCCCTTTCCGACTTTCTCTCCAACCAGTGAATGCTTCAAATGGTGTTCACAACTCATGGTTCGGGAATACTATCTTGGCTAGAGTTGACAACACTGTGGTGGCTACCGTCCGTTTACCTACTCTCTCTCTCTGACCCTGACTTCCACTGAGGGGGTACAGAAACTTTGGTGCGTGGCTGTACATGCATATAGGGCTTGATTAGTATTACTTTGATTTCAAGCAAGTGGAGATTTTGCATCATTTGGAGACTTAAATGCAAATAAATATGCAAGACAAACATATAAATGAAAACATGCAACATGGCACTTAAGGAGTTGTGTGTCATTGATGACATCATTACTAAGTATAATACTTATTGGATGAAAATCGAACATTAAAGGATTACTTCCATTTTCATTGGGAATTGTTGAAGTGCGTAGCTTGTGAATAACATTTTACCTTTTATGGGAATAATAATGAGTATATGATCTTGTGTTAAAATACTACGCATGACTGTATAATAATATTTCAAGTAGGTGTATGAAAGATAGTAAGTAAGATGGTATTTCATCATTGATTGTACCATTGCATCTCGTAGTTGTTGGAGTGGTAATAATTGTGAGTTGATCTTACCTTACCCGCAGTAAATACACTCTTAATAAATGGTTGTCATTCCTTTCTAAGTTCCTGTACCTGCAATTGATTTTCTTGCCAACTCACAGAAATAAATAGAAGCCTAAAAATATGATGTGATTATTCCATATATGTAGTTCTTTTCTTTTGTTAGTCATGTAAAGTTATATAAATCGTATTTCATTTCTGTGCAATGATCTCCACTCTAATACATTATATACCTGTTACTCTATCTTACCCTGATTTGCAACTGCTTGTCCCGCAACCTTTTATGTATGGGATAATGCTTGTATACCCCTATCTAAGCAGTACCAAATAGTGCTCATGAAATTTCACTTAAAATTGATCTAAACCACGCTCTGTACTGTGATGATGGCTCTAAGCCATTATATTTTTGTATAATAAGCGAGCAATATTACCTGAGTCGCTGAATTCATTCCTAGGGCACCCAATAGTGAAAAGACATTACAGAATATAATACATTTAAATTGGTTTATTTTCGTGTGATACCTGTCAAACAAAACTATTGTATCATTAAGTAACGGTATCTGTAACCACTGCCAATGGCAGAAAATTTATGTAATAATTCAGATATATCCTGTAAAGAGTAAGAAATAATTATCATATCGTCCATCACTAGTATCTTATTTATTTTATTTACTTATTTTCAACAGTTTGATAAAATTGTAAACGAGATCTCTCGGATTGAAGACGTCATCTTTTGCGTTGTGTACCTTGTCGGAGCCTGTAGCCGCCGCGAGTATAGACATGAAAATCGTTATATAGGTTGATTTGGGCCACATCTGTAAGAAGAATTATCATATTTCATTGGAAACCGATCGGAGTTTTTGTTTGTAATTGTTTATTTTATTACCATCAGTAGTAGAGATAATATTACTAGGAAGAGGAAATTGTTGATGTTCCAGAGATATTGATTGGTTTTATGTTGGGTTTTTGCGCGCTTTTTACCAATCTATTTATTCTCTTTACATAAACAATATCATCCGCCTGAGTAAAATTATTCTTTATTATAAATTTATTGCCTACTAAAGATATGACTGTGTGAAGTTTCGAAGTTCGATCGGGTAGGCTACCCGTATTATTATGTTATCACATGGAGTGAACATTTGAGTTATTTGCTTTGTTATGTCGGCGATTACGCATTTTATTCCTGCAAGCCTGTAATTTGTTTTGAACATCATAATGAAATTGTTGAAATGCGACTCACTGTCGTTCAGCATAGTCGTCCATGTTGTAGCATGGCTTCTGTGTGGCAATTGTTATATCATATGGAAGACGTTTCTGTACGCCCTATAGTATTTCATGAGGAGTTTTTCCTTTTATTTCCGTTTTTTGTAGTGTTTATAGACTGTCATATCGATGCAGTCTTCCCATGTGGAGGGATTATATTGTTTCTGTGCCACGAAGTACTTCTAGTATTTTACGGTTTTGTCGTTTTGTTAACCCATTAGATGCTGGGAGATATGTTAATACAAACGTTTGCTTAATATCGTAGAGATCAGATACCTTTTATAATATCGGGACATGTATATGGGCATATGAATTTGGTTTTAAATATATGTGCACTTACTTTTGGGTTTTTATCGTAGTTGTGCCGCCACTAAATATCTAGACAATGGTTAATCATAGGTAATAACTTAATTGCGTCCTGATTCGAAATTGGTAAGGAAAGTAGATTTATTCCTACTATGTCCCATGATTCGTCCAGGATTAGGGATTCCCGTCATGGAGCAGGTCAAAATGTATGGCCTTTATTTGCATTGCATGTTTCGCACTGAGCGATATATGTGTTTTATCATCTACCCTTAGTTTATGTGAATAGTATATTGTACAGAGAGTGGTCAGGTACACCCACATACAAAAGCGCTGTCGCCTCACCAAACGGTTCTTGAAGTTTGGGGTTTAATGACTCGTGAATCGAAACACCATACACAACAACATTTTCCAATTGTCAAGCTTGTGGGGTTCATGACCCTGCGGATGAAGCGACAGCGCTTTTGTAGGTGGGTGTACTTACCTTTCCCAGGATTTCCTGCTGCTTTATGATGTACCAGTTCTGAAGGCTTGAACTCTGGGCAGAACTTGGTAACTTACTTGTATGTAATTCTTGTAGTTGTAGTGTAGTAGTTGTTGTTGTTGTTGTTGTTGTTGTTGTTTTAGGTAACGTGGAAGACGGGGTGCTTTCTTAGGTGATTGACTTCACAAGTTTCTTAAGGCTTAATTTATTAATATGTGTACTTATCTATACAGGGTATTATCGTGATGTGCCTTGCCTTATGTGGTATTATGTCACTCTCTATGGAGACAGTTTATAGCCCTTAGGGAGTCAGTGTGGTATCCTAACTCCTAGTGTACCTCCTCTGCTTATATACATTTCAAACTCTATAGTTTACAGAATGGCTAGAGTGTGACTGTGTTGCCTGTGAATGGTCAGTTTGATTCTGTACCTACTTCTCTCTTCTCGTGTGAAAGGGAAAGTGGGCCACCCCTTTTCTATCTCTCTCTCTCTCCTTTACTCTCTTTCCTACCTCTCCTTCGAAGGGGAGGTAGGAAGGGTTAATAATGTCTTTGTATGACCTGACCGCACCTGTGTTTGGAGAGATGCCAATAAGATAGGGAAAGTCAATTGTCTGAGGGGGATGCAGGTAGGTATAAAAATATATGGGAGAGTGTGTGTGTGTGTGTGTGTCCCCTGACCAGGTGGCCTGTTTCTGATCGTAAACAGATTAGAAGTAGTGATCCTTTTCTAAATGGTTTTATGGTGTGTACACCGCTCAGTCCGCTACCCTCGACTGGCCTCCAGCGATTTCCTTTATGCTTTATTTAATAGAAGGCCAGTTCACAATGTTGGTAGGGCTAGATAACTAAGATATTAACAATGAATACATGTATAGTAATAAAAAATAGACATTAAGACATTGGCACACCATATACTTAAAATTAACATTACCGGTAATACATGAACATGAATACATTGTTACATAAAATTTCATCTTAAAATTAATGTGTTTAGCTAGGTGCATGTTATTGTGTGTATATAATCTAACCTATGCTAAAAATTCACACATTAATGAGGGGGGAGCCGTGTTGCTATGTTGTAGCTGTGAAAATAACAGTCTTGTTCTTTTCAACACAAGATAATTCAGTATACTTCGATAGTTCTTTCTTATACAATACAAAAATAGTATTTTAGACTGTCTTATACAATACATAAATTTTATAGTACATGCCAGAAAGATAAGACATGGGATAATAAACATTGGTACCCAGTTTTATTTTGATCACTATGTGGAGGAATCAAATGATATAATAAGGATGATTGAATCCTATTCTCATTGAGTAACATAATAGTTTCATTTTTGTCTGATACAACTGATAATGAATTAGGAGATGTTAAACAATTCAACTTTAAATGAAATATGTTGAAAAGGTGGAAGAGATTGTGCTATGTTTTCTAGCAAATTATGTTTACTAGGCAAGGTACGATTCCCTTGGATCGTATTGCCTATGAGTCTGCTTCTTTATAGTTGCCTTGAACCATACCATATGTAGGGTGATTAGGGCAAATTAATGTTAATTGTGTTTTAGCAGGTAAGTATAGATAGTGGAAATTAAAATTGATGATGAAAGAGAGTTTGATTAGTAATAGATATGAATGTACATGCATATAGTGCTTGATTAGTAGTACTTATGATTCTAAGCAAGTGGAGATTTTGCAGCTTTTGGAGACTTAAATGCAACTCAAATGCAAAGAAATATGCAAGACAAACATATATGAAGATATGCAACATGGCACTTGAAGTGTTGTGTGTCACAGATGACATCATCACTAAGTATAATACCTTTTGGATGAAAATTGAATATTAAATGATTACTTCCATTTTCATAGGGAATTGTAGAAGTGCGTAGCTTGTGAATAACATTTTACCTTTTATGGGAATAATAATGAGTATATGATTTTGTATTAAAATACTACGCATGACTGGTTAATAATATTTCATGAAAGATAATAAGGAAGATGAGATTTCATCATTGATTGTACCATTGCATCTCGTAGCTATTGGAGTGGTAATAATATTGTGAGTTGATCTTATCTTACCCGCAGTAAATATTCTCTTAATAATGTTGTCATTCCTCTCTAAGTTCCTCACCTGCTATCATTTTTCCGCAAACTCACAGAAATAAAATAGAAGCCTAAAAATATGATGTGATTATTTCATATATGTAGTTCATTTCATTCGTTGCTCATATAAACTATCTAAATCGTATTTAATTTCTGTGCAATGATTTACACTCTAATACAGTATATACCTGTTACTCTATCTTACCTTGATTTGCAAAGGCTTGTCCTGCAACCTTTTATGTATGGGATAATGCTTGTATACCACTATACCTCTAAGCATTACCAAATAGTGCTCATGAAATTTCACTTAAAAATTATCTAAATCACTCTCTGGGCTGTGATGATGGCTCTAAGCCATTATATTTTTTTTTTTTGTATAATAAGCTAGCAATATTACCTGAGTCGCTGAATCCATTCCTAGGGCGCCCAATAGTGCAAGGACACTATAGAATATAATGCACTTACATAGGTAAATTCAGTTGTGTGATACCTGTCAACCAAAACTAGTGTATCATTAAGTATTTTATCTGGAATTACTGCTCAATGGCAGAAATTTTGGTAATAATTCATATATCCAGTAAAGAGTAAGAAATAGTGATCATATCGTTCATCACCACTGTTTTATTTATTTTCCTTTTCTTTTCAACTGTTTGATAAAATTGTAAACGAGAGCTCTCGGATTGTAAGACGTCATCTTTATCTGTGTTATGCACTCTGTCGGAGCCTGTAGCTGCCGCGAGTATAGACATGAAAATCGTTATATAGGTTAATTTGGGCCACATTTGTAAGAAGAAATATTATTTTTCATTGGAAACCGATCGGAGTTTTTGTTTGTAATTGTTTATTTTATTATCATCAATAGTAGGGATAATATTACGAGGAAGAGGATATTGTTGCTGTTGCAGAGATATTGATTGGTTTTATTTTGGATGTTAAGTTTTGCGCGCATTTTACCAATTTCTTTATTCTGTTTACATAAACAATATCATCCGCCTGGTAAAATTATTCATTATTATAAGGTTATGGCTACTAAAGACATGACTGTGTGAAGTTCGATCGGGTACCCATTATGTCGGCGATTACGCATTTTTTTTTTCTTTCTTTTCTAGCAAGCCTATAATTTGTTTTGTTATGTCGGCGATCACACATTTTTCTTGCAAGCCGATAAATTGCTTTGTTATGTCGGCGATCACGCATTTTTCTTGCAAGCCGATAAATTGCTTTGTTATGTCGGCGATCACGCATTTTTCTTGCAAGCCGATAAATTGCTTTGTTCATCATGATGAAATTGTTGAAATGCAACTCACTGTCGTTCAGCATAGTTGTCCATGTTGTCATGGCTTCTTCGTGGCAATTGTTATATCATATGAAAGACGTATCCATACGCCATATAGTATTTCATGTGGAGTTTTTCCTTTTATTTTCGTATTTTGTAGTGGTTATTGACCGTCATATCGATGCAGTCTTCCCATGTGGAGGGATTTTCCTTGTTTCTGTGCCACGAAGTACTTCTAGTAGTGTTACGGTTTTGCCGTTTTGTTAACCCATTAGATGCTGGGAAATATGGTAATACAAACGTTTGCTTAATGTAGAAGAAATAAGATACCTTTTATAATATCGGGACATGTATATGGTCATATGAATTTGGTTTTTACATATATGTGCACTTACTTTTGCGGTTTTTTCCCTAGTGGTGCCGCCACTATATCTAGAAAATGGTTAACCATAGGTAAAAACTTATCTGTGTCCTGATTCTAAATTGGTAAGGAAAGTAGATCTATTCCTACTATGTCCCATGATTCGTCCAGGATTAGGGATTCCCGTCATGGAACAGAGGTCCAAATGTATGGCCTTGACCTGCATTGTATGTTTCGCACTGAGCGACATATGTGTTTCATCATCTACCCTTAGTTTATGTTAATAGTATATTGTATAGAGAGTGGTTAGGTACCTACCTCTATCATGATGTCCTGCTGCATTATGATATAAGGGTAATTAATACTGAGGGAATTATTATTTGTTGTATCACTATGTGATTGGTTTGTACGTCACGTTTCCTTAGTTTTCTGTAAATAATATCATCATGAAGGGAAAAGATATTTAAGTGACTGGGTAATTATGGTCCATTATTTTCATCCTCAGGGTTTTTAATGAATATCTTATTACATTCATCATAGAATCCGTTTGCTAATGTTTAGGAACCGTATTAATGTCAAAGTCCATGGGTGTCCTCGGAACTAAAAGGACAAGATAATTGTTTAAGGGATCTGCTACTTTATTTAATCGTCCTGGAAGGTATTTAATATCTATATGTGGGAGAAATTCCTGAATTGTTAGATTTTATCTGGCTAATTTTCCCGTTAGGGGTTGAGGTTATAGTAAGCCAAGGATCGTTTGGTAATTCGCGAAAACTTGTAAAGGATAGCCTAATATGATATCTCTAAAAGTACGAAGTGCCCATAATATTGCTTAAATTTCCTGTTTTGTTACAGAGTAATGAGTTTCCTGTGCACTTAATATTCTCTAAGCATAAGCACATACCTGATATCGACCCATAGCTATCTCTTACATAAGTACGGCGCCTAAGCCTACTGAAGAAGCATCTGTACACTTGATAAAAGTTAATGAATATTTGGGAACGCAAAAATTGGAGCTGACATTAATTAACCTTCGATATTTCAAAGCTTAGCTATTTTTTCTGGCCTCCATACAAAATCTCGAGTTGATTATTTAGGAGTTTAGCTACTTGGGAAAAATGTTCTACAAAGATTCTATAATAAGGACATAAACCCAAGAATTATTTTACGTTAGTAGCATTCATTAGGAATAGTGAATACTTTCATTGCTCGTATTTTACCAGATTGTGTATGGAGCACCGTGGCGGTTAATGTATAACCTAAAATTATAATTTCCTGGTTAAGAAAATGACACCTAGGCAGTTAAAGTTTGAGGCTTACCTAATGTAATCTCTGGATAAGCTTCTTTATTGTTACTTATTATGAATGTACTTCTATAGAAAATTTAATCAAATCGTTGAGATTAGCGATGACTACGTTATTAATAACGCCAATACGCAAATTGACCATATGCTGAAATATGGATGAAACATTACCTAACCCAAATGGTCTACGAATGTATTCATAATAACCATGGGAAGTACTAAATGTTGTAATGGGTTGACTTTTATCTAATGCTACTTGCCAGTTTCCACTGACCAAGTTTAAGGTGGAGGATATCATAGGCTTTGATTTACCAATGTTAGACAAAACATCTTAAAGGAGGGAGGGGATATTTATCTTTAATTGTAGCATTATTTATATGTCCGTAATCAATTACTGGCGTAAATTCACCATTATTATTGAAACCAAAAACATTGGGCTGTTAAAAGGGGAGTTAGAATTCCTAATAATGCCTTCATCCATCATTTCATTTATAATTTTCTTTACAACTTTCTGCCTACTACGAGGTACGGTAGTCTATATGCTCGAATAAATGGGTTGAGGAGATGTTAGTGTAATGGCATGCTTTATAATGTTGGTTCATCCTAAGGATTCACCAAGTAGGGCAATCGCATTTCAATATGTGGCTAGTATGGTGATGAGATTATCACGATAAAGTGGAACATCGGGTCCACTGACAAAATTTCTAAGTTGTTGACTTATGTAACTATCACTTTATCCTTCGGTAAGAACCGATACAATATTTCCTTGTGGTATTGGTCTACCTTCCATCTGTACAGATCACATAGATATGTTCCTTTCTTTACATGCATATTGGTAGATGATTTATTAATATCAGTGATATTTTCACTGTTTACATTGGGTAAAGTAAATCAATCCCTGATTATATATTATTTTACTGGTTCTATTGAGAATAGAACGGTAGTATGTGGCTGTACATGAGATGGAAGCTTTACCTTCAATTAATGGACGAAATTTGGAGTTAATATAATATTATATGCAGCAATGGCCTTTATGATATGGGAGTCGTTTCCCTCATTTTCAATATGTATAGAATTAACATTACATGGATTTATATATTGGCCTGGACAATCCTGTATTGGAATACATTAATTCCTAAAATGTATTATTTTATATTTAAGGTTAATTAATATGGTTTGTTTGATAAGGTATGATAAACCTAGTTTATAATTTTGTATTATATAAAATTCAATATGTATATGGTTAGTTCCCTTGTCTAACCGTACAGGAAGGGTTAAAGTGTCCCTAATACCTGTAATTTATTGCCTGTCATGGTTGACAATGCTATGTCACATGTTCAATCTTGGTTTATAAATGCTGCTGGGGAGCTAATTTACATAATTTGTTAAAGGAATTATCCGATAACAAGGAAACTGCGGCGCCTGTGTCTATCATTAAGGTGGTGTTACTATGTGATACTAGGACAGGGAATTATAGTATATTATTGGTAAATGCGACGACAGGGCCTACAGTTTTATTTTCGGGACGTTTTAATATTGTGGCGGTCTCGTTTCATACATCATATTTCGATTGTGCAAGTCCCATTTCATTCTGTTAAGGATCATGCATTCATCTAAGGAATGCGACTTTGATTCATGTAATTGACTGTATTTATGATTACTTTTCCCTTGATCATTTCCTTTAGTATTATGTAAGTAATAACAATCACTGGTAATATTATTATTTCCGTTACAGTGTTTGCAACGTTTTCCCTGTGATTCCCTTTGAGTAGGTGTGGCATCAAAATTAAAATTCTTCGTCCCCATGGATTGAGTAATCCATAATTCACGATGTATGATACGAGATTCCTTCGAATTTAAAGTTAGAGACCCTGATAATGCAAGTGCTTTTGCTGGTTCACTTGTATTTATGTTGTCTGCCATTGTTTTAAACATTCCCTGAACCCATGATAATGAATTATGAATTTTACCATCCCCAAAAACATCAATAAGTGACTGTCTGAATGTAGCATATGACGTTAAATTCTCTGGATCAGAAAAAGCACTTGTAGTTAACATATAGCTGGCTGGACTATCTGGTGCAATATGCACTCTCACGAATCTTATCTTATGTAAGTCCTGCTCTATATTAGTTTGATTAAACACATCCTCCAAATGACGCAAGAAGAGATGAATCCCATATCTTGGATTATCTCCCGTATAATACTTTAAATACTTGTGGGTGGGTAAGCTTGTCATTGTATGCATAGAAGAGGTAGTGGGGTTAGAAGAAGTTGTATGAAGAGCAGAGACAGTAGGAGATTGTGGAGGAGTAGCCATTGTTGGAGAAAATACAGGTTAATATAGTATACCAGATTAAGTTTTTAATGGGGGTAAGGTAGAAGCAGAAAAGATACTCGAATGTGTTGGCACCACAAACGAGGCTTAGGGAGGCAGGGAAATCTAGCTTGGAGACTAATGACTCATTATCAGGGATATTCGAAGTTAGTTATGATACCTTTGGATTAATGGGGGAGAATATCTTTACCTTTGTTGTAATTTGGCACTTCTTTTCTTTCTTTCTGGGCTGTAATTGAGGAACCTAATCTATTCTAACATGTTCGTGGACAAGTGAAAAATAATGTAATGTAACATGTGATGTGTACCTACTGTTAGTTGACTCTAGTTGCAACGACGATGACGATGTGGTGAAGAGGCGACGTCGGTGGAGAGGCGAAGCGATTATTAGTTAGCTCGCACACTAACACACTAACAGTCGTTATTGGAGTGAAGATGATGAACGTTGACTTGCCTTTACGAGAGCATTTACGTAACGAGGCGTCAGCGTGGAGGTGATGGAGGTCGTGGCGTTGTCCTGACGAGAGCATTTACGCAGGGACGCCGATATGGTAGTGATGAAGTGATGATTGTTTGATGTGAAGTAGATGAGGACCCCTTGTAGGTCAGTTGCAGTTTTGTTGAAGCAGGTGCCTCTTGTAGGTGAAGAATTTGTGGTTTATCTCCCTCGTTAGAGGTCGTAAGATTATACCCACAGAAGAAATTACTTGAGAGGATTTACAAGTAAATTCCTTCAACTTGTCCTTGAACAATGTTAGTCACTGTACTCCCGTGAAGTCGATACCTTGCAATTTGCCTTATTGCAAAAACACCGCTGCCATCAAATGTACCAGTTCTGAAGGCTTGAACTCTGGGCAGAACTTGGTAACTTACTTGTATGTAATTCTTGTAGTTGTAGTGTAGTAGTTGTTGTTGTTGTTGTTTTAGGTAACGTGGAAGACGGGGTGCTTTCTTAGGTGATTGACTTCACAAGTTTCTTAAGGCTTAATTTATTAATATGTGTACTTATCTATACAGGGTATTATCGTGATGTGCCTTGCCTTATGTGGTATTATGTCTCTCTCTATGGAGACAGTTTATAGCCCTTAGGGAGTCAGTGTGGTATCCTAACTCCTAGTGTACCTCCTCTGCTTATATACATTTCAAACTCTATAGTTTACAGAATGGCTAGAGTGTGACTGTGTTGCCTGTGAATGGTCAGTTTGATTCTGTACCTACTTCTCTCTTCTCGTGTGAAAGGGAAAGTGGGCCACCCCTTTTCTATCTCTCTCTCTCTCCTTTACTCTCTTTCCTACCTCTCCTTCGAAGGGGAGGTAGGAAGGGTTAATAATGTCTTTGTATGACCTGACCGCACCTGTGTTTGGAGAGATGCCAATAAGATAGGGAAAGTCAATTGTCTGAGGGGGATGCAGGTAGGTATAAAAATATATGGGAGAGTGTGTGTGTGTGTGTGTGTCCCCTGACCAGGTGGCCTGTTTCTGATCGTAAACAGATTAGAAGTAGTGACCCTTTTCTAAATGGTTTTATGGTGTGTACAATGATATAAGGGTAATTAATACTGAGGGAATCATTATTCGTTGTATCACTATTTGATTGGTTTGTACGTCACGTTTCCTAAGTTTTCTGTAAATAATATCATCATAAAGGGAAAAGTTATTTAAGTGACTGGATAATTCTGGTCCATTATTTTCATCCTCAGGGTTTAATGAATATCTTATTACATTTATCATAGAATCCGTTTGTTAATGTTTATGAACCGCATTAAGGTTAAAGTCCATGGGTGTCCTCGGAACTAAAAGGACAAGATGACTGTTTAAGGGATCTACTTCCTTATTTAATCGTCCTGGAAGGTAGTTAATATCAATATGCGGGAGAAATTCCAGAATGGTTAGATATTATCTGGCTAATTTTCCCGTTAGGGTTTGAGGTTATAGTAAGCCAAGGATCGTTTGATAATGCGCGAAAACTTGTAAAAGATAGCCTAATACGATTTTTCTAAAAGTACGAAGTGCACATAATATTGCTTAAGTTTCCTGTTTTGTTACAGAGTAACGAGTTTCTTGCGCATTTAATATTCTCCAAGCATAAGCACATACCTGACATACACCCATAGCTATCTATCTCTTACATAAGTACAGCGCCTTAGCCTACTGAAGAAGCATCTGTACACGTGATATAAGTGTAACGCTCCTCTTATTTTTATTCAATGGATCTCTTTGAGTTACCCCTTTTTTTATTTTTTCTTGTCCATCCTCGAGTTGAAGTCATGGCCGAAGAAAAAGAAAACGTGATAGTAGTTATTACTGGAAATGTATAATATTTGTATATATATATAATATAGACATGTTAGTTATTATAATAGGTAGGAAATTAATTATGTGTATGTATTTTGGGAAATGGGTTGATCAGGGGAACGTAGTAATAACCATGGTGTAATAAGTGACGAGTATTGCATCAGCTTATATGGAATTCAAACGAGTATAGCGGAGTCTTTAAAAAAAATGTATGTTTTTTCCTGATTAGCAATAATGGGTAGTTAACTAACCTCCGAGACCACTTACCTGACTCACCCTATCTCCTATCTTATTTTAAAACTCACTACAAAAGTAATTAGCAGCCCCAGAGGATTATTTACGAAGTAATTTATGTTCCAATATTCCGTTTAGCGTGGGGGAGAACTCATTCTCTCTCCAACTCCCTCTTCAACAGGTACAGTTGAAAACAGTCTGTGTTAACTATAATAATTAGTGTACTTAAAGTACTAATAATATTCCATAACTAAAGAGTAAGTGTCTAATAAGTGCTTGATGTATTAAAATTAATAATTTGTCCTATGATGACAGTGATAAATTAAGATTCGATTCTCTCTCCAACTCCCTCTTCAACAGGTGTGTTCTGGTCCATCCTCGAGGTCGATAAAGTCAAAAGATATCTGGGAAAGCTAATTCTTAGTGGTAGTTTCGATATCCATATTACGGTTCGGGGTACATTGCCCGCCGTGAGTGTTTATTTCTGTGTATTAATTTCCATGTGATTTTCTTTTGTGATTCTAATTCTAAGTTTACGGTTCGGGGTACATTGCCCGCCGTGAGGGGTTATTCCTCTCGGATTTCCTTTGTCATTCTTTAATTAATTTATTTCTTGTACATGTGTTCTTGGTAGGGTTAAGTTTAAATTCTAAGTACAGTTCTGATTCTAATTCTAAGTATAGTTCTGATTCTAATTCTAAGTATAGTTCTGATTCTAATTCTAAGTATAGTTATAAGGTTGATTCTGGTCATCATTGTTCTTATTTTTATGAGCTAATTCCAAGCTAAGTTCAGTATAATTATCATTTAGTATATTCTTCATTAATATCGTGTGTGTGTGTAATAAATTCATTGGGAAAACTCTATAGACATCTTTGTATAATTGCCCCCATTCCTATATCATTCTCGATTCTCCTACCGCCTGGCCGGGACGAGGAAAGCTTAAAAAGATCCCAATATTATTATTTTTTTTTTTAACGCTCGTTAAATATCCATATATTTTCGAGTCGTTACATAAGGTAATGAATATTTGGGAACGCAAGAAATGGAGCTGACATTACTTAACCTTTAATAATTCAAAGCTCAGCTGTTTCTCTGCCATCCATACAAAATCTCGAGGGGATTATTTAGGGGTTTAGCTATTTGGGAAAAATTCTTTACAAAGATTCTATATAAGAACATAAACCCAAGAATGATTTTAGTGAATTCTTTCATTGCTCGTATTTTATCAGATTGTGTATGGAGTCCAGTGGCGGTTAACGCATAACCTAAAATTATAATTTTCTGGTAAAGAAAATGACACTTAGACATTTAAAATTTGAGGCCTACCTAATGTAATCTCTGTATAGCCTTCTTTATTGTTACTTATTGTGAATGTACGTCTATAGATAAATAATCAAATCGTTTAGATTAGCGATGATTACGTTATTAATAAAACCAATACGAAAATTGACCATATGCTGAAATGTGGATGGAGCATTACATAACCCAAATGGTCTACGAATGTATTCATAATAACCATGGAGAGTATTAAATGTAGTTATGGGTTGATCTTTATCATCTAATGCTACTTGCAAGTTTCCACTGACCAAGTTTAAGGTGGAGAATATCATATGTTTTGTTTCACCAATGTTAGACAAAACATCTTAAAGGAGGGAGAAGATATTTATCTTTAATTGTAGCATTAGTTATTTTTCGGTAATCAATTACTGGCCTAAATTCACCATTATTATTAATTTTTTTTTACCAAAAACATTGGGCTGTTAAAAGGGGAGTTTGAATTCTTAATAATGCCTTCATCCATCATTGCATTTACCATTTCGTTTACAACTTTCTGCCTACTATGAGGTACGGTAGTCTTTATGCTCGAGTAAATGGGTTGAGGGGATGTTAGTGTAATTATATGCTTTATAATGTTGGTTCATCCTAAGGATTCATCAGGTAGGGCAATCGCATTTCGATATGTGGCTAGTGTGTTGATAAGATTATCAAGATAAAGTGGAAACGGTGAATAAAACCCACTCTTGTTGACAGAAATAATATATTAATCCATACAGTTTCGGTGGACACTGCCACCATCTTCAGTGGCCTAGCGAGAAGAAAGGAATGACATAGATAGTACATAGGTATGAACTTATATACAGTTTGTGGAGGGGGGAGAGAAGGAGGTGTCAGTGGGATGGGGTAGAAGGAGGTGTCGGTGAGGGCAGGTCACGTGTTAATCCTCTTGGGCGTCACCTAGGTGTGGGTGAGGTGAGGTGAGGTGTGTGTGGTGAGGGAAGGGACATTTCTACCAAGGATCTCATTATTGGGTCTAATTTATACATACCATAACTAAGGTTGAAATTGCGGTATTTTTCAATGCACATTGATTCGATTATCCTACGTTTTCTAAAGTCGTTGCTTTTATACATCAGATGGCTACCTTGCCAATCAATTCTATGATTGGCATTACAAACATGGTTAAAAATAGCATTGTTTAAACAAACTGTATATAAGTTCATACCTATGTACTATCTATGTCATTCCTTTCTTCTCGCTAGACCACTGAAGATGGTGGCAGTGTCCACCGAAACTGTATGGATTAATATATTATTTCCGTCAACAAGAGTGGGTTTTATTCACCGTTTATGTTCATCACGCCAGTGTGATTTCACCACCATAAAGTGGAAAATCGCGTCCACTGACAAAATTTCTAAGTTGGTCCCTTACGTGACTATCTATTTATACAATTCGGTTAGAACCGATACAATATTTCCTTGTGGTATTTGGTTTAACTTCCATCTGTACAGATCACATAAATATATTCCTTTCTTTACATGAATATTCGTAGATGTTTTATTAATATCAGTGATATTTTCACTATTTACATTGATTAAAGTAGATTCTAATCCCTGTTTTTTTTTTTTTTTTTTTTCTATTAAGTATTGAACGGTAGTATGTGGCTGTACATGAGATGGAAGCTCTACCTTCAATTTATGGACGAAATTTGGAGTTAATATAGTATTATATGCAGCAATGGCCTTTATGATAATGGAGTCGTTTCCCTCATTTTCAATACGTATAGGGTTAACATTACCATGGACTTATATATTGGCCTGGACAATCCTGTATTGGAATACATTAATTCCTAAAATGTATTATTTTATTTTTAGGGTTAATTATTATGGTTTGTTTGATAAGGTATGATAAACCTAGTTTATAATTTCGTATTATATAAAATTCAATATGTATATGGTTAGTTCCCTTGTCTAACAGTACAGGAAGGGTTAGTGTCCCTAATACCTGTAATTTATTGCCTGTCATGGTTGACAATTCTATGTCACCTGCTCAATCTTGGTTTGTAATGCCGCTGGGGATTAATTTGCTCAATATGTTGAAGGAATTATCCGATAACAAGGAAACTGCCGCGCCTGTGTCTATCATTAATGGAGTGTTACTATGTGATACTAGGACAGGGAATAATAGTACATTATCGGTAAATGCGACGACAGGTCCTACAGTTTTATTTTCGGGATGTTTGGTGCTATTCTAATATTGTGGCGGTCTCGTTTCATACATCATGTTTCGATTGTGCAAGTCCTGTTTCATTCTGTTAAGGATCATGCATTCATCTAAGGAATGCGACATTGATTCATGTAAGTGACAGTATTTATGATTACTTTTCCCTTGATAATTTCCATTAGTATTAAGTGTTAACAATACTAAGTTATAACATTCACTAGTACTATGATTATTTTCGTTACAGTGTTTGCAACGTTTTCCCTGTGATTCCCCTTGAGTAGGTGTGGCATTAATATTAAAAATCTTCGTCCCCATGGATTGAGTAATCTGTAATGCATGATGTATGATACGAGATATCTTCGAATTCAAAGCTAGAGACCCTGATAATGTAAGTGCTTTTGCTGGTTCACTTGTATTTATATTGTCTGCCTTTGTTTTAATCATTCTCTGAACCCATGATAATGAATTATGTATTTGATCATCCCCCAAAACATCAATAAGTGACTGTCTGAATGTAGCATATAACGTTAAATTCTCTGGATCAGAAAAAGCACTTGTAGTTAACATATAACTGGCTGGACTATCTGGAGCAATATACCCTCTTACGAATCTTATCTTATGTGCGTCCTGCTCTATAATCGCTTGGTAAAACACATCCTCCACATGACGCAAGAAGAGATGAATCCCATATCTTGGATTATCTCCCGTATAATGCTTTGAATAACTGTGGGTGGGTAAGATTCTCACTGTTTGCATAGAAAAGGTAGTGGGGTCAGAAGAAGTTGTATGAAGAGCAGAGACAGTCGGAGATTGTGGAGGAGTAGCCATTGTTAGAGAAAACACAGGTTGATATAATATGACAGATCGAGTTTTTAATGGGGATAAGGTTGGAGAAGCAGAAGAATGTATTTCGAATGTGTTGGCACCACAAACGAGACTTAGGGAGGCAGGGGAATCTAGCTCGGAGGCTAATGAATCATTATCAGGGATATTCGAAGTTAGTTGTGATACCTTTGGTTTAATGGGGGAGAATATCTTTATTTTGTTTTAATTTGGCACTTCTTTTCATTCTTTCTGGGCTGTTAATGAGGAACCTAATTCTTTTCTAACATGTTCGTGGACAAGTGAAAAATAATGTAATGTAACATGTAATGTGTACCTACTTTTAGTTGACTGTAGTTGCAATGACGATGACGACGAGATGAAGTCTAGTTGGGGTGTTGTCTGACGAGGCGACGATGTGGTGAAGAGGTGACGACGGTGAAGTGTTGAAGCGATGATTTACTTAGCTCGCACACTAACACACTAACAGTCGTTATTGGAGTGAAGACGATGAACGTTGACTTGCCTTTACAAGAGAATTTACGTAACGAGGCGTCAGCGTGGTGGTGATGGAGTGATGGCGTTGTCCTTACGAGAGCATTTACGTAACAGGGACGCCGATATGGTCGTGATGATTGTTTGTTGTGAAGTAGATGATGTCCCCTTGTAGGTCGAGTTGCAGTTATGTTGAAGCAGGTGCCTCTTGTAGATGAAGAATTTGTGGTTTATCTCCCTCGTTAGAGGTCGTAAGATTATACCCACTGAAGAAATGACTTGAGAGAATTTACAAGTAAATTCCTTCACCTTGTCCTTGAACTATGTTAGTCACTTCACTCCCGTGAAGTCTTTACCTTGCAATTTGCCTTGTTGCAAAAATACCGCTGCCATCAAATGTACCAGTCCTCTTAGGCTTTAACTCGTTCAGGATCTGATACAGTACCTTGTTATGGAGTTGTTGTAGTTGTTGTTGTTGTTGATGTATTTGGTAGCGAGCTCGGCGTTGTGTTCTTAGGTAATTGACTTCACAAGCTTCTTAAGGCTGTACTATCATACTATTACGGTCGTTAGTTATCGCCTTAACAAGGAAGTTTATGACCACCACGGCCTAGTCTGACTAGGCCGTAATGACCGCCATCGATATAAATAACGAGTTCACAGGCACAGTTTTATCCACTTAGTAACAAATCACTCCACTCGCATCGAGTCATGTTTCCTGGTAGATAAGAACAGTTTTCCTCATATCTCTCTGAACACTTTTGAAAATGTCTGCAATCATTCTTCATGAACAACTGCATTGTAGCATTCATCCATTTAATATTATCTACTTTGGATGGAGAAGAGATGGCACAAGAAAACCCAACCCAGCCACGAAATCATTCCTTCATTCCAAAATTCAACAGCCTAAAATAGGTACGCCAGGGATTTCAGACGTATGGAAGTTAATAGGCCATTTTTAGTTAAAGCCTAAAATTGTTGTGGTTAAACGCATATGGTATTGAATTATGTGTGATAAAGGTTAGATATGTTCTGTACTGTTATCTGGCCTCAGATTAAAACCCCCACTCTATCAAGCCTTCAGCTGCCTCTACTTTCCTTATATTTCTTTCTTCCTTCCTTGTGCTACAGGGTCTTCCAGTTGAATTCTCTACTGCTATCCAACCTTTCATTGCAGGATTTGATATGCAGTTATTGCTGTTTAGCATCATTTTTGTTTCCACATTTTGCACTGTAATTGTTGCTAAGTAATTCTGAGACTATACTCTCGGGCATTTTTAATTACACGTATAATATCACACTTCATCACAGTTTTCCTTCGTTTTCAATGCTCTTGGAAAAAAAAATTCTTAATGGGCTCAGCCTTGCTACTATAGGTAAATGCACCTACACAAAAGTCCGTAATCACGGCGGCTTAAAAGTGGTATTTATATTTATGACGCCAGGACAGCGAAATGCCTTTAATGTATGTATAAAATTGTAGTCTATTAGTACTGTATACCGATTATATGCGATTATAAACTTATATCATAAATCCTGGCGAGATTCGAACATGAAACCAGAGTTCTGTTTACTCCTCTGTGATTGTCTTCAATACGATCACAGCAGATTGTATGTGGATAAATTGGATCCGTTTCATTTGTGTATACCCATGCGCATGCGCATAAGATTGGTCGCCTTATAAACGTTTCTGTCTATACTTTGACAATCAATTTGGTGATACCAGATTTATATACACCGAGTTTTGTCCTTATAAAAATGTCTTTAGTGTTGATTGTTTTGGAATCCTCAGACATGTTATTTACAATGTCCAGTCGGCTGCAAAAGTCGTGTCTATTCACTCAGTACTTCTTTAAGGATAACATAAAGGATAATCATCATACAAACACATTCACCATACAGTATTACAATATCCAGGGGGCAAAATAGTAAACTGCTCTGGCTTTTCATTTTACGAGCCTGTGAAGCTTATATTTCCAAACTGTATTTCATTACTTGACAGATGTGACGACACGACTTTTGCCGCCGACTGTACAGAGAAAATAATAGCTGCGACCTAACTTGTATGTATGAATGTACAGGCTAATTAAGTTTTAGGGAAGATCTATAGGGGTCATGTGTGTGTGTGTAACCTTGAGTAAGCAAAATAGGCGCATCGTAGTTTAAGTTTTGTCAATGGTCCAGTCTGCGGCAAAAGTCCTGTCGCCACATCTGCCAAGTCATGAAGTACAGTATAAAAATATAAGCTGCATGGGCTCATAAACTGAAAAACCAGAGAGGTTAAATAATTTCCCCCTTGGATTTTGTAATGTTGTTTGGTGAGTGAGGTTTGTTCGATGATTAGCCTTCAAGAAGCGCTGAGGGATGAGACGGGCCAGGACTTTTGCCGCCGAATGTACAGTCACTCATAAAAGAAACAGACTTCACTAAGCTTGCTATAGCTGCAGTAACTCGTGGCAACCCAGATCTGATGACAATGTGGCTGACGTTGTTGGGAAGAGGGGTGAGTTGTAGATAGAAAAGGGGTCGGAGGGTGGGAGGTTAGTGACCACTTCTAACTGCAAGACCTCAAACTTAATGCTCAGAGGATGCATGTTTCGTTTCATGCATTGAGTAT
This sequence comes from Petrolisthes cinctipes, assembly GCA_033782935.1. Classification (NCBI taxonomy): domain Eukaryota; kingdom Metazoa; phylum Arthropoda; class Malacostraca; order Decapoda; family Porcellanidae; genus Petrolisthes; species Petrolisthes cinctipes. The sequence continues at coordinate 111,882 of JAWQEG010005037.1, forward strand.
TTTTTTTTAATTAATATTATTACATGAAATAGCGCGTTCTTTTACATAAACTAATTGAATTACTGTTTGAAATGAACTATAATATACTATAATTGTTCCATAATGTATAGCTTCATAGAACATGTTTTATAATTGGAGTAGTATATTAATCTATACTATATATGGCAATCCGTCTCTGTTTGTCCTCTTATAACTCGAAAACAGTTACAACTACATCCAAAACCCATATATATTCTGAATAACCATCACCTGGCGCTGGTTTTGGTATGACGAAACTCGACGTACAAATTACGTCATCTACTCTGAATCCGCTTTAAAAATAGGTTTCACTAAAATTTCTCTCGCAGATACAAGCATCGGTGGTTCAGTGGTAGAATTCTCGCCTGCCCCGCGGGAGGCCCGGGTTCGATACCCGGCGTATACACACTATTAGTATTTATATATTTTATTATTCACTAACCAAAAATACATTAAGTGTGTGTGTATATTTTAATCTTACGTGTGTGTGTGTTTTAATCTTACGTGTGTGTGTGTGTGTTTTAATCTTATGTGTGTGTGTGTTTCAATCTTACGTGTGTGTGTTTTAATCTTACGTGTGTGTGTGTGTTTGTTTTAATCTTACGTGTGTTTCAATCTTACGTGTGTGTGTGTTTCAATATTACGTGTGTGTTTCAATATTACGTGTGTGTTTCATTCTATCGTGTGTGTGTGTTTCAATCTTACGTGTGTGTGTGTTTCAATCTTACGTATGTGTGTGTTTTAATCTTACGTGTGTGTTTCAATCTAACGTGTGTGTGTGTTTCATATTAATGAAGGCCCCCATACATGGTGTAACCACATCTACTGCATATCTATAATCTATACTATAAATGGCAATCCGTCTCTGTTTGTCCTCTTATAACTCGAAAACGGTTACACCTACATCCTAAACCCATATATATTCTGAATCACCATCACCAGGCGCATGTTTTGGTATGACGAAACATGACGTAACTCGACGTAAAAATTATGTCATCTACAATAAATCCGCTAAAAAAAACCGGTTTCACTCCCAAAGCTATATATTCTGAATCAGCACCACCAGCAAAGGTTTTTATGACGTAACTTGACGTAAAAATTACGTTATAATATCAAATATTCTATTTATCGGTTAAAACCATAAAGAAGAGCTCGAAACGATATTTTCCGTTCGAGCAGCTAAAAACGCGCGCCTAATGTACAGTCGGCGGCAGAAGTCCTGTCGCCTCACCTGCTTCACCGAGACATGCAGTGTTCATGGACTCGAGAAATACGCACGTTTTCTACACCTAATAATCTCAAGTCTATGAACATTGCGTGCCTCGGTGAAGCAAGTGAGGCGACAGGACTTTTGCCGCCGACTGTACGTACACTCGCAATCCACAATCCCCAGCCCAAGGCCGCTTGAAGAGTAGGTCTTCCCGCGTCTGTCTCTAAACTCGTCCTACCCCGCGCATGACGTCAGACAGAAGAGAGACAGGATTGGTGACTCCCCTCACCTCACCTCACATCACCTTCACCCAATCAGACCCACGTATTCTCACTCACACTCAGTAGTAGCCCGCGACACGCCCCCCAAAATAAATGATAAGAGGCCTTACTAGCCCATGGAAACAGGTAATATACTATATTTTTTATACGGACATGAACAAGGATATTTCATTTGATTTAATTAGCAGGGTAGAAGCAGTTGGATATCCAGTAGTAGCCATAGTGAATGATCTGTCCCACAAATGTAAGATTATGGAACAATCTGAGTGTAAATGTAGATCATACCTCTTTCACTAATCCAGCTGCTAAATACAGGGAAATATACGTGTTTGCAGATGCCCCTCACTTGATGAAGTTGATTCGTAACAATTTTCTTGACTATGGGTTTATTGTACATTATACTACGAAAGTCAATAGTGAATGTGTGTCACATAATCATGTTGATGTAACAGGAGTTCGAAGGATGAACGTCAGGAAGGCTGTTCAGTTGATTTTAATAATTCCTTGTGTGAAATGGAAGACATTGAGAACTGTCTTCCAATAAGTACAGAAGAAGAAGAAGAGACATTAGAAAAGGCAATGGAAACAGAAGGACTGAGGTACATTGGGAGTTATTTTGTCAAAAAGTTTCCACAGTACAATTTCCTAGGCACAGATGACTAGATTGGCACAATTTCTAGAACAGTAGGGAAGTTAAAGATATCCAGCAATATTGTTTTTGATCAACTGAAACAAATGGAAAGACTGTTTATTTGTTATCACAGAGATAAGGAACTCAGAGAGGGACCAAAATGTGTAACAACATTAGCAAGTGAAATAAGAAATTTTGTAGATTTACCAGATGATGTGATTAGGTTTTTTGTTCGTTGTCGCATATTTTTCAGGGTACGGATATTCAACAGAAAGCGAAATTCACAGAGGAAAATATCTAACAAAATGTCAAAACTAAGATAAGAATTCAGTGAAAGAGCAAAGCATGATACTACTTATGAATAAGTATTGTATATATCCTACATGGTATACTTGATAAATTATGAAGTTCAAACTTACTCTTAGTACTGTAATTTATTTATTATATTTGTTTCCTTATTAAAATATTAATGCCTACCTCAAGTGTGTGTACCCCATTTTTCTTCAACTAAGCTTTGAAATAGTTTAAAGTTGACAGCTGATCACAAGAGAGAGAGAGAGACATTTATCATATCAAAAGGTAGGCTACTCTTTTGGTGCTTGCATAAACAAATGCTATAAGGAATGATGGTCACAAGCTGCATCATATCCCATCTGCCCCCAACAATATCAAATATCATGTAACATGTGCAAAAGGTCGAGTTTTGGGCAGGGTTTGTAAAGGGTATCTATGAGTGAGGGAGCGAGAGACTCTTCTCGGTGACGTCATCACGCTCTACCTACCTGCGCGGTGGGACGACCTACTCTTCAAGCGGCCTTGCCCCAGCCCATCTGAGTCGAAGCTCGAGATCTGAAGCAGGCGATTTTTGGACGATAGGCCACCCAAACCATCATGAGGCCACACACATTTCGAACCAATGGAGGCTTTGGGTGGGCTGTCGTTTAGAAACCGCCTGCTCCATATCTCGGGCTTCGACTCAGGTGGGCTGGGGATTGTGGATTGCGAGTGTACAGCCATGGCTGATAGTGCTGGACCAGGGTCCAAGGAGTGTTGGAGAGCAACTAGACAGAGTTCGAACAAGTGAATTTTCCAAACTATTCTCAACGTTGAGAGAGGTTTAGGAGACTCACTTTTTTCGAACTCTGTTCAGTTGCTCTCCAACACTCCTTGGACCCTGGTCCAGCTCTATCACCCAAGGCTGTACAGCTCGAACGGAAATTTTCCGTTAGAGCTGAAGAAGGCACAAAGGCTATTTGGAAATTCAGTCAGTCTCAGGCCTTCAAGCTGAAAAGACGTATGTACTATATCGTCTTTATGTATGTATGGCAAGTGGCCTGATATTGTGGAATATTTTTAACTAACGCAACAAGACTGAAATGCTTTCACATATTATAAAGTTAATATTGACAATTTCTGAACTCCAGAGTTCATCTTTCCTGGGCAACGCTGGGTACCTCAGCTAGTATGTAATAAAGTGAAAAATCATTGTAGAATATACCATCGGACAAGAGTGTATAAAGTTATAAACTAAGGTGTGTTTCATAGACTCGGCTTTAAAGCATTATATTTTACCATGTACCAATACAGTACCATTGCAAGTAAAACAGTTCACCATAGCAATCTCATTTTGTCTGTTTACTTCCCAAAATTAGATAACGGGCCGAACACTAAATTTAACAAAATACATCGGCTATTTCGAGCCACCACTGTCCCTGCACATGTGGCAATGCCCCATTACTCTTCAGTCATTGTATACTACACACAACACCACATACTCAAAAATACATTCCATATTCTATTATATCATCTGTGGATATTTCAACTGCATGTTATTATGTTTATTTATCTGAACAAGTTACTACGTTGTCACACCAGGACCACAGTCAAAGAGCCAAAGCCACACTACACAAGTCTTCTACATCTACTCATCGTCTTTATGTTGTGTCTGTGATATTATTTATATAATAATGGGCATAGGTTTCCTTAGTAGAACGTTTGAGCTCCAGATGTTGTACTTAAATAAATAAACACTTTAATATATATTATTTATTTGTTATTTATAATATATATTATGTACCAACTTTGTGGTTTTAAGACTTTACTTCTTGTATAGTTCGTGTGTCTTTTGTTATATTAAAAATAAATGAAGTGGAAACAACGTGCGAAAACGGATGACATAATGTATCTGTGGTTGTTAGTACGGTATTGATTAAGGATCCTGTGATCGTGAATGAGAATTGGAGACTTCCGATTCCTCCTGACTATGCCACGAAACACGCTCCTTTCCTATAGGTGGTGTTTCGTGGCAATATTTGAAGGATTCGTTACCTCTAATTTTGTTACTACATCTCAGGGTCCCTTAAATCACCCTTTATCTTCTTGAGCTACATCGTCTCTGCAGATTCAACGTATGATCACCAATATCAACATGCACAATATAAAATATCCAATGTTATCCTAAATATCCCCAAGTAATGCAACATATGTAGATAAATATTCAGGTGATTGCAGGAGATATTATGCCAGGTAATAGTTCCGTAATTACAAGCTACGCATACATCAACAAACACTAAACGAAAAGCTAAAACGCCCAAAATAGAGCATAAATGGAGAATGTAGCCGTAATGTGTGATTTTACTACCACTGAAATATCCTGGACATCAAAGCTATGTACCCATTATTATACATTCTCTATTGAAAGGGTAATTGTGGAAAAAAATTGGCAATCAGCGGACCACATTTTCCCAAACTTGCATCAATCTGTGCCCCAAAAGGCAACCAAGGGGTGAAAGGCTGAGGCAAATAGGTTATTGGGGCCTGAGCCAGTCTTGTGAGAGGATGATTGAACAGGTATAGTTGCCTCCACTAGTATCGAGCACAGCATCCAGTGGGTTTGGTGAAATGAGGCACCGCTGTGTTTGTTTACTGGTAGTGATATTAAATTACATGGAGAGAACTCACCAAAACTGTCCATTTCTTTACTCTTATCACCTGTACACAAACACAGTGGTGCCACATTTCGCCAAACCCACAGGACACTGTGCTCGTTACTAGTGGAGGCAGCTGTACACCACTTCACTCACAGAAAAATTTATATATATAAAAATATGTGTGTGTCGCTTCGTTCGTCCAAACCACACACTTCCATTATCTTATTGAGTAACTAGATAATGTATATATAAATAATATCAATAAATGCAAAGTTAAAATTAGAATTCTTTGTTAAAGTTCAAAGTATGAACATATAAAAAATCAATCATAATACTCAAATAAGAGGGTCCACATATACATTAAACAAGATATGCTACCTGTATAATATGCTATGATTGAAATATTTGTGCTTTCTAGTTTGTTTAAATTATGTAGACAATGAAGATTGCGTTACGTCAAAGCAAATTTTAAAGGAGAAGGATTATTTTGCTTTGATAAATTGGAAAATAAATTGTTATTTACAAATTTACTAATATCCATTAAAAAAATAATATACTTATCGTAATTATTTTTCAAACTATATTTTCTCTACATGAATATAGAATAATTTTGTGTATGTGATTCATGTAGAGGGAATAATTAATAATGTGACATACTACACAACATATAATAATGATTTGTTCAATTTAGCAGAGGGTCAGTCAAAGTGAATTGCGTAGGACGGGAGTTGTTTGATACTAAGGAGACGCATGACGGAGCCAACCAGGAAACATGGAAGTGGGAGTGTTCTTGGCACACACCAAGTGTTCAAATTGTCTGAACCCAACCCAGACCCTTCACACCCACTCCCCACCCTTCACACCCACTCCCCACCCTTCACACCCACTCCCCACCCTTCCCACCCTTCCCACCCACTCCCACCTCCACCCTTCCCACCCACTCCCACCTCCACCATTCACACCCACTCCCACCTCCACCCTTCACACCCACTCCCACCTCCACCCTTCACACCCACTCCCACCTCCACCCTTCACACCCACTCCCACCTCCACCCTTCACACCCACTCCCACCTCCACCCTTCACACCCACTCCCACCTCCACCCTTCACACCCACTCCCACCTCCACCCTTCACACCCACTCCCACCTCCACCCTTCACACCCACTCCCACCTCCACCCTTCACACCCACTCCCCACCCTTCACACCCACTCCCCACCCTTCACACCCACTCCCACCCTTCACACCCACTCCCACCCTTCACACCCACTCCCACCCCCACCCTTCACACCCACTCCCACCCCCACCCTTCACACCCACTCCCACTCCCACTCCCACCCTTCACACCCACTCCCACCCCCACCCTTCACACCCACTCCCACCCCCACCCTTCACACCCACTCCCCACCCTTCACACCCACTCCCCACCCTTCACACCCACTCCCACCCTTCACACCCACTCCCACCCTTCACACCCACTCCCACCCTTCACACCCACTCCCACCCTTCACACCCACTCCCCACCCTTCACACCCACTCCCCACCCTTCACACCCACTCCCCACCCTTCACACCCACTCCCCACCCTTCACACCCACTCCCCACCCTTTACACCTACTCCCCACCCTTCACACCTACTCCCCACCCTTCACACCCACTCCCCACCCTTCACACCTACTCCCCACCCTTCACACCCACTCCCCACCCTTCACACCCACTCCCCACCCTTCACACCCACTCCACACCCACTCCCACTCCCCACCCTTCAAACCCACTCCCACTCCCCACCCTTCAAACCCACTCCCACCCTTCACACCCACTCCACACCCTTCACACCCACTCCACACCCTTCACACCCACTCCACACCCTTCACACCCACTCCCCACCCTTCACACCCACTCCCACCCTTCACACCCACTCCCACCCTTCACACCCACTCCCACCCTTCACACCCACTCCCACCCTTCACACCCACTCCCACCCTTCACACCCACTCCCACCCTTCACACCCACTCCCCACCCTTCACACCCACTCCCCACCCTTCACACCCACTCCCCACCCTTCACACCTACTCCCCACCCTTCACACCTACTCCCCACCCTTCACACCCACTCCCCACCCTTCACACCCACTCCCCACCCTTCACACCCACTCCCCACCCTTCACACCCACTCCCCACCCTTCACACCCACTCCCCACCCTTCACACCCACTCCCCACCCTTCACACCCACTCCCCACCCTTCACACCCACTCCCCACCCTTCACACCCACTCCCCACCCTTCACACCCACTCCCCACCCTTCACACCCACTCCCACCCTTCACACCCACTCCACACCCACTCCCACTCCCCACCCTTCAAACCCACTCCCACTCCCCACCCTTCAAACCCACTCCCACTCCCCACCCTTCAAACCCACTCCCACCCTTCACACCCACTCCACACCCTTCACACCCACTCCACACCCTTCACACCCACTCCACACCCACTCCCACCCTCTCCACACCCACTCCCACCCTTCACACCCACTCCCCACCCTTCTTCACACCCACTCCCCACCCTTCTTCACACCCACTCCCCACCCTTCTTCACACCCACTCCCCACCCTTCTTCACACCCACTCCCCACCCTTCTTCACACCCACTCCCCACCCTTCTTCACACCCACTCCCCACCCTTCTTCACACTCACACCCCACCCTTTTTTCACATTCACCCCCTACCCTTTCTCACACCCACTCCACACCCACCCTTCACACCCACTCCCCACCCTTCACACCCACTCCCCACCCTTCTTCACACCCACTCCCCACCCTTCTTCACACCCACTCCCCAGCCCTTCTTCACCCCCCCCCCCCCCGTCAACCTCTTTCCCACCTCGACCCTCTCCACGTCCACCCCCTTGCTCCTCTTGACACCCTCACTCTCAGACTACCTTTCCTACCTCTCCCCAACTCCCTCTCATCTCACTCTCAGTTTACCATTATTACCTCTCTCACCTAACTCTCAAACTACCTCTACTAACCCTACCCCTCTCCCCTCACTCTCAGTCTACCTTTTCTACCTATCCCCAACTCTCTCTCACCTCACTCTATGATTACCTTTCCTACCTCTCCCCAACTTCTTCTCACCTCACTCTCAGTTTACTACGATGACTCGGTAGTGTCAATGGAGTCATCGTACCGGTAACACACCATCGTAAGCACCAAGAATGTTTTTGCATACAGACCTCACTCTCTTACAGTCCCATCTCTCCTTTTTCGAAACCCAGTCCATAACTCCCTCTCCCAACTTTGGACTGTCGTTCTTCTTTTCCCAGTGCTTTGATTTCGTTTCGAGTTCTTTCTTCGGTCACAAATCTTCTCTATATAGAGGGTTGGCACACCATTGACACCAAAATATTCTAAACAGCCTATATGACCTACCTCTATAAGGTACTTTTCTAAGATTCCCAGCCTCTTTCTGGGTCCGGATCTTGTCTCATCCTGTGCTTAAGAGTTTTGAGGCGCAGTGGATGCAACTGTTGGTATGCAGGAACTTGCACTTTTTAAGACATACAGCAAAATAGAACATGGAACAATAATGAGCAATTATTTCATACCCTTGATACCAACACGTTAATAATTTTCAATCTCTTTTCCATGAAACAGTGTCGCTGTTTTTCAATATGATATTAGGTCCTACACAGTGTGTCTGGTACCCTTGTTCTTTACTGCACACACGCAACATTCATCACCCTCGTCATCTCCATTATTTCAATTAGTCCCACCGCCCTTCACCCCCTCGCTTACCCCCGTCCAACGTCAACTTGCTCCACCTTCCTGAACTTGCTCCCACCTCCCTTGTTCCCACCCTACCAGCCTTGCTTTAAACCCCCCTGCATTTTGCTTCAACCTTCCCCCCCCCCCTCCCTCTCTCTCCGTCCCACTACCTCTCTCTGTCATTACCCCTTCCGCCGGTATATTCTTTGATAGTTAACCACACAGCTGGCCCCGGGGAGCCTAGGCCCCTGAAATATACATGCGAACAGCCCCAGTTACACGTTACACCCACCAGAGGAGGGCATGGACAAGGAGGTTGAAGAGGAAGGGGAATGTAAACTCTGAGGTCATCTGTACAGTTACATACAATAATAGCTCTACATACGCCTTGATAAATTATGCAAAAGTGTAGCATATGAATTCTTTAATTTCGGTGTGTACGATTCCTTCAAATGACTCTTGTTTCATTCATCTGATGCAGGACTATTGCTCGTGTCTGTACAGTCGCCTCCAATTCCTCATTACCCAGTCTTTTCTCTCGTGGAGTTTAAACCATGATAATTGCATCCTATGATTTTATACAGTACACTATTACAGTTTTATATGTTTGTGTAATATTGTCATTAATCTCGTGGTGTTTTAATTCAAAGTAATGCGTCTTGTGAATTTTATGCAATACACTCGTACAGTTCTAAATCTTCGGTAATATTCTCTCAAAGCCAGATGTAGAAGCTAAGGAGATTCACCTTCACTAGCTAGAGCTATCAGCAACACTAGGCTGGTAACACAGAAGTGGAGGCAACTATAATGTAGCAGCAATGCAGTCCTGGGAAATGTTTATCCCTCACACACCCATTTGTAAGGCTTCAATAAAAAGGATCACTAAGTGGGAATAATTATATTTGAGCCAGGCATGTTGGACCATAGTGGAATCATTATTAAAAAGTCCAGGCAAGATTATCTACATTTCACCGACCACAGCATTGTAGTGGGTTACTTACTGGGGTATTGCCTGCGATGATATGGGCAGTACTTAAAGGGGTAATACCGGTACATTGCTTGTAAATCTGAAACAAATGACTCCTCCAAACTATTTCCAGCAACATACCATACCAACAGTATTTTTGTTAATCTGGTCCTGTTTCCTAGCATACTTTAGAGGAATCAAGGGGCTCCAATAAATATACAATCCCCTTATTAATTCTACCGTCCCTTCGTACCCAAGATACTCTTTCTATTTTTCAACTGTGAAGGGGCAACGCATTTCTCGTATACACTGCGGCCCCAGCCACTCCCATTCAGTTCTTCAAATGTCCTTCTTTTTATTTTATTTCCTTCCTGCTTGCTGTCACACCTCTCTATCACCTTTTTCTAGCGCTATATGACCTCGCTGTTGCGGCGCCTAATATCAATCAATCAATCCATCGTATACACTGGATTATAAATGTCATATAAATGCAACTTCCTAGGTTATAAAAACTTCTATACACTTCTATATTTTTGGAAAACCTCTTTTTGTTCATTGGAAAAGCTACTGATCTCCAAACTATGACAGAAAACAAATCACCTCAAAGTTACTAACAGGAGTTCTGTTTTGTGACCTAGTTTGGAGGATACACTAGCCCTTCAATTTACAAAAAAAAAAAAAGTTCTCTCTCCCCTTAACAAATTCCTCTAAACTGAAGTGCAAGGCACAATTTTTTTTTTTTTTTTTTTTTTTTTGCCTCGCTTCATTCAAATTCTTTATATATATATGCTGGAAAAAATATAAATAGTGGACAATAAATGACAGGAAACTAACAATTGAGGCTGTATGTGGTCAGTGGGAGAGATATAGGGGAGTGGGGCAATAACTGTACCTAACGACCCATTTACACCAATTTTTGGGCAACTTGGCCAACAATATTTTGGTTGTGAAAGAGTATTTTCGCCTGTATGAGCATATATATATACACCATAGGTTTTGCAGTATACTGTATATATAAAGCCAAAAGGTTTCCCAAATAATTTGTAGAAGAAACTGACTTACCTGGGTCGAAACCCACAACAGGCTGCAGGTGCTGTACGGTTGGTGGCAAAATCGTGTCACCACATCTGTCAAGTCATGACGTACAGTATGGAAATATAAGCTTCACATACTCGTAAGCTGAATAACTAGAGAAGTTTATTAATTTGCACCTTGGATTTAATTATTCTGTGGTGGTGAATGTTTACTTCGATGATTTGCCTTTATGTTTTCGTTCACGAAGACCAGAGTGAGACGACACGACCCAGACACCGACTGTATATTGTGTTATGTGGTGATATACTTACTTTACATGAGTGCATCGATTCCTTCAAAGTATGCCAGGAAACAGGACCAAATTAAAAAAAAAAAATAATTGCTTACTGTTGCTTGAAATAGTTTGGAGTAATCTGTTGATCCAGCTAGATTTACCTATACTTGACTATTTCCTTAATAATTTCCTATTTTCCTATCCGCAGATGAGATTGATTCAGGCAGCCGATAAGGTATGTAAAAATGGATTTTTTTTGTTTTTTTAACTTATACATAATGAGAGAGAGACAGAGATGGTGGTGGATTTATTTTTCTAATTACCAAAGTCCAGATAACTGCATTAAGGTCTAATTAGTGAGCGATATAACACGGAGTAATTACGTCTGCGACTAATGATTATGTTAATACTCAGTTACTGCGGAATCATAGCAATTTTTCAATGTTATATGAAAATGTTCTTATGTCTAAATGTTTTGGAAGGTAGGCTAAACTTTTTGCAAGAAATTAATATAGGCGTTTCAGCATTATGTAATTTGAATATTTTCCTAAGATTTAGTTCTCCCAAAATATAAATATTTCTGCATGGATGGAGTAACAGCATTGGTATGTAGCCTAATGTATTAGCTGACAAGGGCATTAACGTTAATATAGGTTATGAACATTTTGTAAAATACAGAGACTTTCGGACATTTAATATTCAATATAACAATATACATGCAGTTTACGTATTATTACTTGATAACGTCACGATATCCGTAGTGTTTTATTAATAGACCGTAGTTACGTAGAACATAAACAAAGACGTCCATACAAAATTTCTAAGAACAAACAAACCTCATGTGTTTTACTGCATATACAGGCGACAGGAAAAGAAACGTAGGATAATAATATCTGGTCTTGTTCATGCTGGATTATTTTTTACTTCGCATTTTGTCTTGTTGATATGAAAGGTCCCCATAGTGAGGTATTGCCTGCGGTGATGTGGGCAGTACCTTAGGGGTTGTAGCGCCCCTTCAGACACAACCCTTTCCCTTCCAGTTTTACACCGGTCCCTCATTTCCATTCATTTAATCGTGTTTACTGTCCCTCCTCTCTATCTCCTTCACGTTCTTGTTACAGGGCCTTTCAGGTTTAGTGAGGTCTTCTCCCCTCCTCTTCAAGTTATTTTAAATATACAGTCACTCAAAAAGTATCAGGCCACTTCTCACGTGAAACATTCTGACACCTCTGACGACCGCTAGTGGAAAGTGGCCGGAACAGCAAGAGTTACAGTATTCATTTATATGATATTTTTTAGCCCCACCTTCCTGATAGTTTTTCGAGCGATTGTACAGTCACGAGCAATAATAAGTATACAGGTTTGCTTCGAATACCTAGAGACAGTAAATAAATGCACAATAAGATCTCCATTGGAATTAGCTCGTTGGTGAATTGGACTGTTCGAAGCTTCAACCAAAGCTGTATACTTATTAGTGCTCGTGACTGTACAACTAATAAGCGAGTTGGTTATTCCGATATGGTTATAGGTGGCATAAAGTCTCTGTTTTTCTCATGATTTATTGTATTTTTCTGTATATGTTAGTCATGCATCGGTATCCCCCAGTCGAAATATTTCGTGCATCATAATTTTGTTCTCTATACAACTTTTGAAAGATCGATCGTTTGCTGCTCGTGGTATAGAATCTTCATCTTTATGGTGGAATCTCTCTTGTTCGTGAATTGAAGGGCTATAGAATCCTCCAAATTATGCCAGGGAACAATTCACCACAATGTTACTATTAGGGGATTTGTTTCGTGATATAGTTTGGAGGATTCAATAGCCCTTCAATTACCAAATAAAGGTTCTCCATTTAATTTGTGCATAGTTTGTCTTCGGTTGGGAATATCGGATGAAGGTGGAGGGGATTAGAAAAAAAGGGATGCCGAGGGAGGGAACCAACTTGGAAAAAAGGTAGTGCAGGTAGCCTAGCGATCATTCAACAATAACAATAAGCAATTTAAGGGATAATACAGTTTTGGTACATTTGAGCGCCTTGATTCCTCGAAAATATGCCAGGAAACAACAGGACCAGATAAATAAAAATGATGGTGGCTAGTTGCCTGAAATAGTTTGGGGGGAATCGATTGTTCCCTATTTATCAATGCTGTACTAACATCTGAATGTGTAATGTGAACCCACCACTAGAGTATAGGCCTAAATTAGTATTTTGTTGTTCTCCGAGACCAGTGGGGTTTTTAGCAATCACACTAATACAGGATTCTCCTTCGATCCCGGAAGAGCTTTTGAACTACTCCTTACCGAATCTTCCTTGAATGAATCTTATTACGTTCATCTCTGTCTATTTCCACTGTAGTTGTAGCCTGACATTTTCTCCTTATAATCAGTGAATCATAACTAAAGAGGACCAAGGTTCCATGCTCTCAGGCTGGTAATTTTTAGTTATCTTGGCTAGTTATGAGCAGAGGAGATGACTTTAGTGGTAAGTGTACTGGACTCGTCACCTATAGGTCGGGAGAGCGAACCCTTTCAGGTGAGGAACTGAAAATATTTGCTCTTCCAAATCGAGTTTCTGGCATTAACTATAAGGCCACCGAACGTCTTAATAAATTAAAACACCTTAGCTGGTACCATAACAGTTTCAGTATCTTGGAATGACCCTCACTTCCCTCCCTCTGTGGCTGGGTACCAGTTCGGAAGTCGTGACGAGTGTGTGTGTGAGCAGCAGTTGAATGGGTTATGGTAACGGGCTTGATGAAGCATATATATATATATATATATATATATATATATAGTGTACCGCGACGTATATCATTAAATTACACCAGAGATATAAAATATAATTGAGTATATTTTGTTCTATAAAGTATACTGTGTGTGACCTCAGTAAAGTACAATGAATACTGATAAAAACTATTTTAACTTGTTGTCAAATGGCGGTGAGCTTCGGAGGGAGTGGAAGCCTAATATTGTTTTCAGCCCAAAGAGGCCTTATTTATTTCATCTTCACAAGTTTTATCATGATTGCAATATTTTTGTTATGTTCTATAACGTACATTGAATCATATTGTCAATGCAGAGATAATACCAGCCCCCTATGAATAATATTCGACAAAATATGATTAATATATTTTGGAGGTTTGGTAAACTCATCCGACATAATGCAACTGCAAGCCTAAACATTTCCCTACATTTCACGGATTTTCTTCTTATACAGGCCTGGTATTATCCCTCTGCATTAAAAATATGATTCAATGTACGTTATAGAACATCACATAAATATTGCAATCATGATAAAACATATTAAGATGAAATAAATAAGGCCTCTTTGGTCCGAAAACAATATTAGGCTTCTATTCCCTCCGAAGCTCACCGCCATTTGACAACACAAGTTAAAATAGGTTTTATCAGTATTCATTGTATTTTACTGAGATCACACACAGCATACTTTATAGAACAAAATATACTCAATTATATTTTATATCTCTGGTGTAATATAATGATATGCGTCGCGATACACCATATATATATATATATATATATATATATATATATATATATATATATATATATATATATATATATATATATATATATATATATATATATATATATCAACCTTTCTAATTAGTTTCTAATAGTCCTTTCGCACTATTTGAGGAAGTGATGACAGACAGAACTATATCACGGCTGGTATATTTCAACTTATCATAAAATCAAACATAGTTCTGAAATATATATATATATATATATATATATATATATATATATATATATATATATATATATATATATATATATATATATATGACACAATTGGGTGCAAGCAATTAATTTCAGTACTATGTTAGAGTTTATGATAAGTTGAAATATTATGGTTAACGGTGTTTTCTGAGCCAGTCTGCATTCAGAATATGGAAGTTACCAGCCGTGATCTAGTTCTGTCTGTCATCACTTCCTCAAATAATGCGAAAGGACTATGAGAAACTAATTAGAAACGTTGAAATTAATATTTTATATTGTTTTATGTTCTGTACATAAATATAAGAGTTTCTTTTGGAATTCAGAGAGAAATGGCGCACATTCTTTAATCCTTGGACGACGGTGTTTATCCATGCGGAAATTGTAGCTTGGTGGGTTAAATTAATTAGTTATTTAAGCATTAAAAATCTGTTGTACTGTACCTCCCCTGAGAAGAATTTTCCGTTGGGTGATGGAGAATGCAAAGGTCATCAGCCTCATAGGGGTCAACACAATTAACGCGTGCAAACACAAATTTTTCACCTGAAACATAAGTACTCCAGGAACTTTTTTCTTTCCTTATTTATCCAATATATACTCTCAGATTTGATAGGTTACCTTAATACTTAACAGTACGATAGCCTATCTATATACACATATTACCTATTGGTAATTATTATTTATATATAATACATAACCTGGAATTGCTTCTACTTACTCCTATATGCATACCTGATCTTGGTTCTATTTGCTGATCAATCAAACAATATACAATGTATATCTGAAATTGTTCATAAGCACACAATCTTAGTTCTACGAGTATTTGCTGACCAACCAACAATCAAACCAACCATGCACGGTCCAGGTCCCTTTTGTCAGGTGCAGGGTGCAGAGGAGGTCTAGCCTAGTTGGATGGATCCTGGTCAGCTGTTTTCCGGCAGCTGACGTTTGACGCGAGCTAACCCAAGTCAAAGGCACGTTTTTCCCACTGTCGCTGCAGTCCGTGAAGGGTTTTTCTTCTCTGCGTCGCTATTGGTGAGTTTGCCTGCAGCCCGAGATGTCTGTTGGCCGCTGATTGGTTTGACGTGTGACTCGCGAGTAAAAAGGAAATAAAAATAGTGCGACCGGAATACACTGGAAAAGCAAATATCGTAGGTGATGTTGTGACAGGAATGTAACCCTGACCAGAATTAGTTACTTTGTGTATCTTCAAACGTGTTGGGTGTATCATTTAAATAATCTTGTTTTTTCGTAAGATAAGAACGTCAAATTTGAAATCCATACTGGGAGGAGGGAATTAGCGTAAATAGTGTTCTTCCAAAGAAATAACTACTTTATCACGACTAGTGCTTGTGCGCGTGTCTTTCGCGTTTGCGTGCGTGCCCTGAGAGAGAGAGAAAGAAAGAGAGAGAGAGAGAGAGAGAGAGAGAAGTTCCAGACAGATTCATGAGTACATGCGTGTGATATGTCCGTGGGTGCCTTGGTGTTCATGTTTTCATCCCATACCAGCGGTCGTTGTACAAAACTTAAATAAGATTACCGCCTCTTTAGTACGTTTATACTCGGGCGTTTTCAGCACGCAATCTTCCCTTCCATAAAAACACTGGTTATTTCTGTTGTATCATGGGGAAAAAAACTACTGGAAGAAAGAAACACAACATTTTTACTCTGACTTTACCGTTAAGAGCAATGTTAAGGGAATAGTACAGTGTTGGTAATTCTAGAGCAAATGATTCCTCCAAACTATTCCCAGTAACATGCTAACATTACTTTGGTTAATCTGGGCCCGTTTCCTGACATAATTTGGAGGAATGAAGGTGCTCCACTGTACCAAAAGTATGCAAATCCCTTAAGTACCACCTCCAACCAAGTACAGTTAGCGCCAATAGTCGTGTTGCAGTCCTGTCCGAAGCTTAAATGTAACTTTTGAAACATTATGAAAGCCCTATGCCACCCGGTGAAATATAAGTTTTGTTCATTGGCTTATATTTTCACCTTGTTTCAGGACACGACTCTTGACGCTCACTGTACAGTCTCATATAATGAGCATGAATGACAACATTAAGCAAAAATTACCGTGGTTGGGTTACCGTGTATGACAAACAATAATGATATTAATTATAATAATAATAAAAATAATAATAATAACAAAGAGTATTAACAATAATAATAGCAATAGTAATTATAATAATAACCACCTAGTAATTTAGTAAAATAATTTATTGATAGTGAAGCTTACAACCAACTTCTAATTAGATGGTTATCCTATAAAAGCAGACACATAGACTAGAGCTACACACCGGTCTGTCAGTGGTGATTATCCCTCAGTATAATGGTAGTTTCTGTGTGAGTTGGACCCCAGCCGTAATTTAGAGATAACATTAATATTACCTATTCAAAGGACAGCCACTCTAATTATTACAGTCGTGCAGATGGACGCTCTAATTAGCCTCGTTTATTAAACCTTACAGTATGTGTATATGTAAGTATGTTTTGGCTAAATATTTATATAGATAAGGCTTCAGATTAAGAGTGGGGCATCAGTCAATAAGGATGACCAGATGACGTGACTTGTAGCCTATACCACTTTCTGTTCTGAAACGAATGTCTTGGGTTTTGGAGAGGGTTATATATATAGAAAACTGGGAGAACAACAAAAAGGAAGGAAGGTTAGAACATCAGGACACACACACACACACACACACACACACCACTCACAGACATCACACAACACACTCTATCACTCTAAAATTATACTTACATCGCCTTATTGACTATTACGAAGTCGATAGGCGTTAAGCCCCAGTTACAAAGCCAGAACAGAGGAGATGGGATGAATGAAAGTCAGTTTGCTGAGAGGGAGACATGCAAGTCAAATGTGGGAGGAGTGTAAGAGGAAGGTTGGGTGAGATGACAAGGAGATACATAGATAGGTAAAGAGGGACTGAGTGCATGAGGAAGGGAAGGGAGGGAGGTAGACAGATAAGAAGGCAAGGCAAGTCAACAGGGAAAGGGGAGGAAGAAGGGTTAGTAGATAAAGAGGTTGGTAAACAAGTATGGAAGGAGTGAGGAAGGAAGGGTGATAGGCAGTTAATTAATGGGATAAATACAGTAGATAGGAAATGGTAACGAGAGATTGAGGGACAGTGGTAGGTAGATAAGAAGGCAGGGCAGTAAGGAAAGAAAGGGTGGCGAGAAAGATAAATATGTAGGCAAGAGGGAATGAGAAATGTGGATATATAGATAAGTAGGCAAGGTGGGACGAATTGGGGAGAGAGGTGGGTAGGTTGATTAGAAGGTAGGTAAGCAACCAAGGGGAGAGAGAGAGCGAGAGGAGGGAGTTGAGGAGAAAGGTAGATAGGTAAGCAAACAAGGAGAGAGGAAAAGCGAGGGAGAGAGGGGGGAGAGGTAAGAAGGGAGAGAACATTGGAGGGAGAGAGAGAGAGAGGGGGGAGAGGTAAGAAGGGAGAGAGCATTGGAGGGAGATAGAGAACTGTTTGTGAGAGCCAGGGAGGGGACGAGACACCAAGACAATATCCCACCAAACTAACTTGTGCCTCTCTTGACGGTATTACTGATGTGCTCCCCCACAAACCCAGACACTTCCTGCCTTGATGACCCTCCTCTACTCTACTCTACTCTCTCTCTCTCTCTCTCTCTCTCTCTCTCTCTCTCTCTCTCTCTCTCTCTCTCTCCATCCTCTGCCTCTCTTATGCCTGCCTACCACACCCATCCCCACTTTGCCTTTTATACATTTACTCCCTGTTGTTTCTCTACGTCCCTCATACTCCCTGGCTCCCCACACTCCTGCTCAGTACCACTCCACACCTTTACTTTCTTCTTCACTCCAAATGATTTAACTGCTCTATCCACCCCACTTCACCCCAATCCACTCCCACCCGAACCCCCAATCCCATCCCATCCTAACCACTGTCTTTTGTAGTACAGAGGGCAGTGTCCCAACCCACCAATTCCCATCCCAACCCACACCATTCCACCACTTCCACTCTTCCTTCCCACACCATCCCATTTCACTCCACCCCATCCCATCCCATCCCAACCCAACCCAACCCAACCCACCACCACCCACCACCACCATTCTTCCCTCCCACCTCCCACCCCACCCCAACCCAACCCAACCCACCACCACCACCACCACCACCACCATTCTTCCCTCCCACCTCCCACCCCACCCCAACCCAACCCAACCCACCACCACCATTCTTCCCTCCCACCTCCCACCCCACCCCAATCCAACACATCCCATCCCACCACCACTCTCCCTTCCCTTCTCTCCTTCTGATCTCCTCTCCTCTCCTCCTTCCCTCCTGATCTTGGTGATGTATGTACTGCCTAGCGTCCTCAGGGCTCTAGTGACCCCAGTTGACTTCTGTGTGTATTTGTTTGTTTGTTGTTTGGTTGTGTGTGTGTTTTTTTATTATTATTGTCTGTTGATTGCTTTCTTGTTTGATTGTTTTTGTCTGCTTATTCTTTCGTTGTTCGTAGTTGCTTGTTTTATTTATTTTTTTATTCTTCGTTTGTTTGTTTTTGTTTGTTTGTTGTTTTTCTGTTTTGGTGTCGTTCCCAGAGTCGAGAAAACAACTTGTATCATATTGTGGAATGTATCGTGTTTAGAATATCGTATCGAAATCCCTTTCGTTCTAAGCACCTAAAATAATAATGTTTGAACTCACACATCGAGCATCGTGCCTTGTGTTTGCTACGGTGAAAAATAAACCGCTTCCACTAACACGAACGACAGAGTAATGAAATGCTACCTACTGCTGGCACGTTGTCTGCAGCACGATACTAGTCAGATAGATTCTTACCTGTTATTTGTTACTCTGTCAGTCTATGAGATTACTACTATAAGAGGGAATCCTGCAACCAATATCTCGCCAACCATCATATCTCGAACATCAGATGGATTATGAACGATTTATTAACAATAATGCCCTTCCCAACCACAGACCATAAAGCTGGATGGACTTTCACATGCCAAGGGGAGTGGAGGTCGCACAACATCTCGTCTTCATCTTAAACAATATATTTTCCTACATTGGCTATGGTGGAATGTAAAAGCATAAGTCCTCATCTAAATGTCTCCGTCCTCTGTGAAACCTATAGAGAAAAAAGAGGTCCAGAATAATATCCAACTATATGTAGCTGTCTGTCCATATTAGCCGACACCTTTACATTCGAGTGTCATAAGGTAGGGGAATTTATTTTTATTTTATTTTTGGCGAATTGGAGAGCTGGCTATTCCATCCAAACTATGCCAGAAAACAAATTTAACTTCTGTGTGCAATCGTTGGTCAATAATAATCCTCTACATCAGGGTGACTCATGAAGTGGTTGACAGTTTCTCTCTGTTCGTTAGATGAGAAACTTTCCAATAAGTAAGTTAAGCAGCATCTTCTAATTTACTGTAAGTAGCTACTCACTATTCAAAACAAAAACCTCATATGAGAACATAGTAACAATAGTTAGCATTTTAATTAAGTTATCCATATGTATATTTAAACTTATATCCACGACGGTACGTATAAGAGGATCTGTTTTGTAGTATAGTTTGCAGGAATTAATATCCTATTATTTACCCCACATGATACGAAAAGACCCCCTTAATCAAACAGTATAGTGAACGATTCTGGTCTGTTATTACCTCTTAATTGACGCAAGTAAACACTACAAAAGTTCGTTCCCTCAGTCGGCCACAATACAACTGAAGCACCTGTGGTTCGAAGGACTAACAAAAAATTCTGAAGTTAGATGGCAAAATGTAAATGTGTGTTGTCGTTCGAACCACATGCAGGAAAATCAGTCATATTGTGGCTGGCTGAAGGAATGAACGTTTGTGCACTATAGTTCAGTATTGTAGGCTTGCATGCCAAACCCTGATGGTCAGTAAACCGAACACAAGCGTAAACCTACACAGTCCTTTACAATTGAAACTACAAAAATATCCCCACCCTCTACAGTGCTGCTGGGGTAATTTGAGTGATCATAGAGAGCAAAGGGGCGTCTATATCCCATGCAGCAAGTGATAGTAATGTTAAACCGTCTTCAACTCCGTAAGCGGTAGGGGAGAAAGATTTATTATCACAACCTGTCACAGTAAATCTAGAACAGGGAAGAGAGAGAGAGAGAGGGGGGGGGGGGCAGGGCCACGACTCATCTCCTTTAGTCCTCCTCCACCCCTTTCTTCTCCTCCTCCTCCCACTCCTCCTCCTCCCACTCCTCCTCCTCCTCCCACTCCTCCTCCTCCTCCTCCCACTCCCACTCCTCCTCCTCCTCCTCCCACTCCCACTCCTCCTCCTCCCACTCCCACTCCTCCTCCTCCCACTCCTCCTCCTCCCACTCCCACTCCTCCTCCTCCTCCTCCCACTCCTCCTCCTCCTCCTCCTCCCACTCCTCCTCCTCCTCTTGCTACGGGTGGTAAAGTCATTCCTTGGAATAATGAACAACGGACGTCCCAGGACACACAAAAACCAGGCTACCAACTTGTATCATTTATTATGGTCGTGTTGTTGACTCTGGTACACATAAGGCATTTGGTTCATACAGTGCTGTAGTTAATGTTCTCGACTCACGCTTATATTAGATGGTCCGATTTTAACATTTTTCATTGAACGTTGAGCATGTGGGAAGGGCTAGCGACTAATTATAAAGGGAGATTCTCTAGTTGGTAAATTGGAAGGCTACTGATTCCTCCTAATTATGCCAGAAAACTGACTCCCTCATTGCTATTCTAATAGGGGATTTGTTTAATGGCATAGTTAGGAGGAATCAGTACCGTAGCTTTCCAATTCACCAACAAAGAATCTCCTCTTAATTAAGGTGGTCATACACTTTGGATACATTAGAGCGCCTTTATTCATCCATGGTATGTCAGGAAATAGGACCACATTGATAAAAAACAATTTGAAGTTCAAAGCTGAAGACTTTGGAAGGCTGGGCGGAGTTGAAAGTCGTCGCTGATGATTAAAGTCACTTCGGGAATATTTTTCTTTTAATCATAAGCTTATGTTTCTTCCTTGGAAGAAATTACAATTTCATTCTTCTTTCTTTCAATGATTAGATTGATGATGATATCTGGTATGGTCTAGGAGTTAGATTCGGACATTTCCAAAATCTGAGGCCCAGGAACTGAGGTTGACCACCAGGCTAATACAAATTAGATTTAAAACTTTCCCCAATACTGTAGGAAACTTCCCTGAAAGTTTGGTGAGGATATCTGGTATGGTCTAGGAGGAGTTAGGTTCGGACATATTCTAAAATCTGAGGCACAACAACTGCACATGAGATTGACCACCAGGCCAAAATGCTTTCCAAAATCAGGGACAAGAAGGCCGCTTTCGCTCGCTCCGCTCGAGATAATGGTGGCCTGATACTTGGAATGGTTTAGAGGAATCCGTTATTTCAGATTTGCCATTTACCAGATTTCTTGGTTCCAAACCCTGGTGGCTCTAATCTAACCTGATAAAAATATGGAAAAGAGTAGTAGGTTCTGAGGTATTAATCGCTCAGTATTATTTTGTGAATTCCTCTTACCCATTTGAAAATGTTGCTCGCCATTTGTATTGTTCATTATAGAAGGTGGTTGAGTGGTTAGTATTCTGGACTCGTAACCTATAGGTCGGGAGATCGAATCCTCTCAGGTGAAACGCTGAGAATATTTACTCTTCCAAATTGAGTTTCAAGCACTAACTATAAGGCCACCGAACGTTTTAAAACACCCTCGCTGATACCATAACAGCTTCAATATTTGGAAATTATCCTCACCTCCCTACCTCTGTTGCTGGGTACCAATTCGGAAGTCGTGACGTGTGTGTGGGTAGCAGTTGCCCTGGGCCACGGTAACGGGCTTGATGAAGCCTATGTCTAGGGTTGGAACATTAAAAAAAAAAAAAAAATACATCTCATGACATAGAAGGGGCGCGAGAATTGCTTGGTGAAAAAGAGTGTGTACGAAATCTATGAAAGATGGTGTTTGAGAATGAATAAGACAAAAACAAAGTAATGATGAAGAGGAAAGTCAGGACAATACGAGAAGCAAGTAAATGAAGTGAAATTTGGAATGATTACTGAAGTCACACAGCACGGAGAACACTGGAGAAACGAGCAAATTGTGAAACAAAAGTTTACAGCTTATCAGTTAAAACGGGGAACGAAAAACACCGGTAAGAACAAAAAGATTTTATTTGACTGTATAACATTAGTGTGGCATGAATATGAATAATCTCTAGCACGAACAGTAATGATATACCGTACATGTTAAATTGTGCATGCAGTTATAGTTAATTTATGTGATGGGAGAATTTTGCTTATGAAAAGATAAAACGATGATTGTCTGTGTAGAATACGAGGAGTGAAAATAACTAAAGTAAAGAACATAAATATGATAGAAGTAGTAGAAGTGATGTATAGGAAGGAGTACACGTAATAATTGACTTCCAGTGGATTCTTCCTATAGTTGATAAAATCATGCAGAGTTAATTTTCGATTCAAATTGAAAGAGGTCACGGCCTGATAATATACTAGGTTCAGATTGAAATATTTTATAACTCTTGGTGCCTTTAATTGTACTCAGGCATAGTAAAAATTCATTGCAGTTAGAACAACGAACAACAACATTGGTATACCTGTAGCTCCTGTCATCAAGAATAAAGTATACGTTTGTACGCTTTAGGGATATTGAAAATTGTATACGCTTGAAAGGGGATTGAAAGGGTGTGTGGTTCATTTCAGTGGGCATTCCGTCTCTTAAGGGCATAATATACCTTTGATATATTGGAGCGCCTTGATTCCTCCAAAGTATGCCAGAAAACAGGACCACATTAACAAAAACAATGGTATCCTGTTGCTTGGAATAGCTGGAGAATCAGTTGTTCCGGATTTATCAAGACTGTACTACCGCCTTAATCTATATTATTTTTCTCTGCTGCACCTGGAGCTTCCCACTATATTATATTGATAGTCATTACAATGATTTACCTTACCATCGATGGGGAAGCTTGTACTGAAGGCGGTAGCTGGTTGGTCGAGTAGAGTAGTGTACCCTTGATAAAAAAAAGTATCGGCACTATTTCAACCTGATACACTATGAAACATTGACTATGATTAACTGGAAATTATACGGATATGTTTGCATACTAACACTACCGACTGAACCAGAGATGAATGTTTCACATCTTATCAGACCCCAGGGTGCCGATACTTTTTTTTTCGATGGTATATGTACTAGGCTTACTTGAATAACATAAATTATCAGGATGAAATGGCATTGTGTTGCCAAAAGTTGCAACTTCCTACATTAAATAATAATAGCCTATGTTGCCTGCTGTACAAAGAACAGGATGATGATTACTGCACAAATAATAATAATAATAATAATAATAATAATAATAATAATAATAATATACCGTAATATCTTTTTTGCTTAATTCAACACACAGAAAACGCCTTTAATCTGTCACCATATATATTACTCTACTCACAAATAAACTTCTCATTCTGATAACAGACGTTAGAATGATCAATTTTCTGAAAGAAAGTGTGATCGACTGTGATATATAGTTATAGTTAGCCAAAAAGGTTTCTGTCACACAGGTATGATGACTGTTGATATACAAGTAGCCTAATAGGGAAGAATATTTCCATGATTATGAATTAGCTCAATATCATTATAATTTTACTACATATAATAATAGACAAATCTCGTAAAAATTCGTTCTTGGTACTTTGTGTGTGTGTGTGTTTTTTTTTTTTTTTGTAGGAATAATAGAAAAAGTATTATTATGACAAGCTGTAAAGTCTCACCGTGCTTACGTTGACACCAAAATGTTTCCACACTCAACTCATTACATCTTGATCAATGTGTAAAGTCGGTAGCAAATTATTTTTGGAGTGTAGCCAGATGTCATTACAGTGCATTACTTTGTGGCGAAATATTTACCTATTTTTTAATAAGTCCAAGATTGAGTGTGGAGCATAAAAAATGTATAACCCAGTTCAGAATTATCAAGAGAAAAATGTCAGTGTGATGAAAGTAATAACCAACCTTTCCACCAAAAGACAAACGAGTATCATAAGGACATGTGATGACAACTGACGTCATTATAGGTTAATTATTGGTAAAAACGTACCCAAAGATGAACAGTACAATATTTCATGAGGGAAAGAAGATGCAAGTTGAAAGTGAGAAAAAAATGATGGTGTATATGGAGGCACGTGGTAATTTCCTGTAGTAAAACAAGACCACGTATCTTTATGAATGAAACACTAAAAACCTAGTGTGTATGTCAGGTTTCCGGAACGTGATTGGTTAAACCTTTAAGGATATGGTATACTTTTGATAGATTGGAGCGCCTCAAGTCCTCCAAAGTATACCACGAAAAACAGACCAGATGAAAAAAAATAATGGTATCCTGTTGCCTGGAAAAGTTTAAAGGAATCATTTGCTTCAATATTACCACCCAAAACATTGTGCTATATACCCCCTTAAGTGGTGATGAAGTAAATATCCTCCTTATGTTATACGGAAATGAGGGTAAATAAGCGTCAGGAAAAAATATTAAAGAATGATATATTACGGTATTTTCTGAACGTACTGTATATCACGAACTTTACAAAGTCCTGCAAACACAAGTGCATGCATTGTTTTATTTTCAGGTGTTGTAGGACTATTGTGCGTGACCATACATGAGTGTAAATTAATGCACACCTTCTAGAGCGCATTGATGAGACACATACATACATACCAGTACTCACAAAATATACCCATATGTGCATCAATACCTCTCCAATAAACATACACACATACGAATACATTGTGATGATATGAGGGATGAGGTATTATAACTTACCCGACAACTTGGATCAAGGACGAGGCGTCATTGGCCACTAGGTCTGGTTATATATATCCTTCTTCCACTCACACGATACTTAATATTAGTTATATAGTGGTTCCCGTCTATATAGGCATTAATAGTAGTTATACTAGTTACATAGGGTCACACAAAGACTAATTACGTTACTCTACTATATTATTCTCAATCAAGGCCAACAATAATTAATTAAACATTAATTTTAAATTGCTAGCTAGCTAATAACGTAAAGGATTACGGTACTAATTTTCTGTAACGACTCTTCTGATGAAGACTTTACTTACGATACTTAATTATATCCCGTATATATATATATATATATATATATATATATATATATATATATATATATATATATATATATATATATATATATATATATATTCACTGAGCACCGTCAGGCCTGATAAACAGTCTGCTACTACCCTTACGTTGAATTATGTCAAGAGCAAAGCTAACACTTTATTTTAGGTGCTAAATTCATATACTTTTCTGTGGTTTCCTAGCCTTACATTATTTTTATGAAAGAATTAGGGCAAAGCTAACACCACTTAATTCAGGTGCTATTTCTGGACCTGCCTACACAATGACGATACTTGACCATTTTAAGTCAAAGCTAACACTCGATATCTTTCTAGATCGTTTCCTAGACTAGTAAAGATATTTTTCTCTCCACAAGCTGACCGCTTCTCGCACTGATCACTCGTTATTTTCTTACTTTATCAAGATTGCTACCTAGACTCGTAAGGAAGATTTCTGGCCAGCCTGCAGATACAAGCCAGCTAATCCACTCTGTATTACTCGTGATCTGGTCAGCGAACTGTTACACAACGAGCTGAAATAATCAACAATGGTTTGGAATATTCAGGCACGAGCAGTGAAATTACCCATCTGATTATATACTCCCGTCATGAGAGACGAGAGAATTACGAGCGAGTCGAGTGTGAAACGAGGACGTGGTGTAGAGAGGGTGTCACCTGAATGAGTGCTGATAGAGTGCTGTCTGAACTGAGGGTAGTCTGCTTCCTTCCCTCCGGCTTTTATTATGCTCCTGTCACATTTTGAAAAGTCCTCGCTTCCCCATTGGTTACTCAATTTTGATTTACTGGAGCGCAATTGGTCTGGAGTGACACCATGAGTTCGAAACCATGCCTCTCCTAACTTCTACTTCCTGGCTATAATACGTCACCTGTTATACATGCAATTATCATTTCACGATATATATAATTTCCATACTTGAACACTTCATGATAAAATGTGCCGGAATCGAAGGATTTACTCCGTTTGATGAGTTATTACTCTCGGCAATAAGATAAGAGAGTGCGAACGAGTTGATCGGTTGGTTGTAATTCACAACCTGCCCATAGGGAATACGGCGCGAATTTCGAACTAACTTCTGGTCTCATAGATAACTAATAGGGGAATACAGGTGAACTTCCACTAACTCCTGATCTCAGGTGGATACAGGTGAACTAGCTAGCTATTATTACATGACACGAGCATAGACTCGTGATATATATATATGCTGGCAAACACACACACACACACACATTAACAAACAACCGCATGATTACACTCACAGGAACGAAGAAGAAATATGGGTAAACAAATATGGGTAAACAAATATGGGTAAACAAATTTGGGTAAACAAATATGGGTAAACAAATATGGGTAGACAAATATGGGTAGACAAATATGGGTAGACAAATATGGGTAAACAAATTTGGGTAAACAAATATGGGTAAACAAATATGGGTAAACAAATATGGGTAGACAAATATGGGTAAACAAACGTAAGAGAAAATAGTAATAGTATATATATTGATCAAAATGTAAGCCTCCCTCACCATTTCCTTCTCCGTGTCCTTCCCTCAATCGTGTCGAATTCACCACCGCGGGACCGAAATCCACCGAATCCGAACACTCTGAAATGCCCGGGGAAGATACTCGCTTGGAAGCCAGATTTGATGGGCTTCGGATAAAAAATGAATAAAAAAAAATGATAGGAAGGATAGACAAAAAAAAAAATGGAGGAAGTTAACCCAAAAAACAGAGGGGAAAGCAGGAAAATGATGGAAGGAACGAAAGGGATACAGAGAGACAAGTATAAAATAGGAGATAGATAGAACTGAGGGAATTAAATAACTGGAGTGATAGACAAAAAAAAAGAAGAAGAAGAAATGACCTCAGAATCGAAGAACAAGACAAAAAGAAAAAAACAGAGGAAGTGAAGAAATGGAGCGAGACAAGTAAATATGAATATATATATAATATATAGATATATATATATATATATATATATATATATATATATATATATATATATATATATATATATATATAATATATATATATATATATATATATATATATATATATATATATATATATATATATATATATATATATATATATATATATATATATATATATATATATATATATATATATATATATATATATATATACGTGTGTGTAAAAATGGAATTGTCTTTGGCTGGAAACCTCTCAGTAGGAATAAAAGATTTGGAGTTGGAGTGGAGTTGTTTTAGGTTATGGAGTTTGGCTGGACTAATAAGGGAATTGAAGGGAGTGCCTGGATGGAAGGAAAAGGAAAGGATTAAAGGAGGGACGTGAAAGGGATGGGAAGGAAAAGTAGAAAGAATGGAGGATGGATAGATGGATGGGAAGAAGGGAAAGAGGAGGGATGAAAGGCAGGTGAAAAAGAAGAGAGGAGAGGATTGAAGACGAGATGGAATGGGAAAGGAGGAATAAAAGAGTAGAGTGAAGTAGGGATGGATTGTATGAAGGTAAGGAGAAGGTTGAGATGGAGGGGAAGGTAGAGAGGATTGAAGAAGAGATGGGATAGAAGAGTAGCAAGATTAGAATGAAGAAAAGGTGTATGAGAAGATGGGAAGAGGAGGGATGGAAATAAGAGGGAGACAGAGAGGAACATGAAAGGAATGGAGTAGATGGAAGGGAATGGGAAGGAAGAAAGGATTGAAGAAGGGAAAGAAAGAGATATAAGAGGGAGAAAGGATTGAAGAAGGGAAAGATAGGGAAGGGAGAGGGAGAAAGGATTTACGAAGGGAAGGGAAAGGAATGGGAAGGAAAAGAAGAAAGAGTGAAGAAGGGATGGATGGGAAGGAGAAGGTCAAAGGGAGACCTCATTAATGGAAGGTATGGGAAGGATTGGAAAGAAGAGGGTGAAAATGGGATGGGATAGGAAAGAGGGAGAGGCAGAAAGGACTGAAGATGAGATAGAAAGGAGGAGGAGAAGGAGGAGGAGGAGGAGAAGACTGAAAAAAGTTAAGGAAGGAATGGGTGGAAATGAGAACGAAAGGAAAATTGAATGGAATGGAAGGGAAGGAACGTGAAAGAAAAAGTGAAAATTGGTCGGAAAGACAGAGAGGAAAATAGTAGAGGGAGAGAATGTTGAGATGGAAAGGAAGAAGCAGGAATGAAAGATGAGAATGGATGGATTGAAAGGGAAAGAAGGGAATAGAATGAAGGGTTAGAATAATAAAGAAAATTAAAGGAACCGAAGGGGAGGAGGAAAGAATGAAGAATGGAATGGATAGGAGAGGGAAGAAAGGAAGCATAGGAAGGGAAAGAAAAGGAAAGGAATTAGAGGGGTGGGAATAAAGAATAAAAGAAGGGAATAGAGGAGGAACGAAGGAAAGGAAGTAAGAGTAAGATAAGGGATTGGAAGAGATAAAAATGAAAGGGGATGAAAGGAAATCAAATGAAAATGAAGGAAAAGGAAGGGAAGTGAGGGAAAGGGTGAGATGATGAAGATAGGAAATGAAGGGGAAGGAGGAGTGGAAGAATGGAAAGGAGAGGAGAAGGAAAGGAAGAAACGTGAGAAGGGGAAGGCAGGGAAGGAGAAGGATGAAAGAAAGGAAAGGAGATAAAGGAAAGGGAATAGAAGGGATGTGAAAAGGAAATGTCAGAGAAGTAAGGCATAGGAAAGAGAAGGAATGGCAATAGGAAGAGATGAGAAGGGGAGTTGAGGAAAGAGAATAAAGACTTGGAATAGTGAGAAGAGAATAGTTAAGAATAAAAAACCAAGAAGGGTAGGAAGAGGAAAGTTTCAAGATGGAGAAAGTGACAGGAAGAAAAAGTGACAATTAAAACGAATAGAAGTATAGAAAGAAATGGGAATAACTGAAATAAGAGGATAATAATAGGGGAGAGTGGGAATATAATTATGTATATTAAGATTGGAATGAGTGGATAGAATGAAGGGGGAAGAATAAAATTAGGAGAAAAGGAAGATAAGATAAGAAGAAAGGGAGGGGGAGATGAGAATTAATGAGAGAAGTACATGGATAAGGGGAGAGATGATAAAACGGGGAGAGAAAGGAGAGATGGAGGAGGTGGAAGAGGAAGAGGAGGAGAGGACAAAAGGGAAAAGCCAAGGAATAAAAAATGATGACAGTGAATGTGATGATGAAGGCAAGGGAAGTGTGAGGGAATGAATGGAAGTTCTGTAGGAAGAATTTTGAGAGAAGTTTAATGAATTGAAGATGGGAGAAATGCAGAGGAGAACCAGGGATAAAATTATATCAGGGAAGGAGGGATAATAATAAAAGATAGTGGGACAATTGAAAAGCAAGAGAATGAGAAAGAGAAACGGGAAAGGAGAGACAGACAGACAGACAGACAGACAGACAGACAGACAGACATAATAATAGTGAGTAGATCAGTTCTGTATAGTAATAGGCAAAAATATACGTGGGTAAAAAGTCCGATGAATTCATGGATAGATAAACACAATTGTAATGGTTAGAAATTTATACATAATATCACAAGGAAGGATTTCAAAGGAGGTGGAAGACAGACAGACAGACAAGGGAGACACACACACACACACACACACACACACACATACACACACACACACACACACACACACACACACACACACACACACACACACACACACAGAGGATTACAAAGGGCTGAGAAAGTGCTTGAAAAAGATCTAATAGGCTCAGAGGGAGGAAGGGAGATGAGAGAAAAGATGAGAGGAAGAAGCACATGATGAGATTAGAGCGAGAAGGAGAGAAGGACAGGGGAAAACCATTACAGAAACACAGAGATAAATGTCCTTCTTCGCGGTTATGGTCAGGCGCAAGTGTTCAGATTAATAAGGATCGTAGACAAGATTATCGATGGTGTTGACGATGGCGTGGTACGGTACGATGGCTCTGTTGTTTGTGTATGGAGTCATCGTACCGGTACCACACCATCGTCGACACCACGGATATTCTTGCCTACGGCCCTAAATGTCGAGACTTTCCTCAAATGTCAAGTGATATTTTGATCAAAAGTTCAACAGGATGACAGAGTGAAATATGGATGACGACAGTGAACTAAGTGTTAATCAATTTATTCACAAGTACATATAGTATTTCTAAGTGATAATTCATCATTGTCGAATTGAGAGGCTCGTGATCCCTCCACACTATGACATGGTTTGCAGGAATGTGAATAATTCAACTCACTGACAAACCACAATATCTGATTACAACTTAAATTCCTTCGACCATACCAATTGTTAAACCCATTAGTTACCTTAAAAATACAGCCACTCCCAGAGCAAAATGCATTGTCGATGGTCAGTGGTCTGCAATAACGGAAGAATCTGAGACAAGTTGTATTCCATTCACTTGTTAAAATTACAGTTATAGGACAGATCATCATTACTGTTATTGTAAGGGGTGTTGTCAAGAAGAATTTTCCGGCGGCCAATGGTTAAAGGAGATGGTGCTGATAAAATTATCTGATTACTTTAAACTAGTGGAAAATATATAGGGTTAACTATTCTATCTGTGCTTTATTCTTCAGTGACCAACCTATCCATTACTGTTGGCCTACGATGACCTCGGGCCAACCAACGAGTAGTCTTTATGACAGCCCTATTACATCCTGACTCAACAAGGATTTTTGAGGTTACATTTATGGTGGTCATATGTTTGTGGGCCAATTGGACGGCTATTCATTCATTTAAAAAAGGCTACTAAACAGTTCCTCTACTCGTATATGAAGACACTTGTTTGTTTCATAGCATCGTTTGGAGGAATTAGATCCCGCCAGTAGAATGTTATAATAATACATCGATCGATAACCTCTTTAAGGGGGTGCGGGAGTAGAGGAAAGGCTTGGGGGGGGACTGGAGGGGTGCGGGAATAGGGGGACAGGCTTGGGGTGGGTAGAAAGCCTGTCCCCTATTCCTGCAACCCCCTAACCCCCCCCCCCCCAAGCCTGTCCCCCTACTCCTGCACCCCCAAACCCCCCCCCCAAGCCTGTCCCCCCAATCCTGTCATAACTTACTGTTGATGTTGGGAGTGAACCCCGAGATTATTGGACTCATGAGGTTTTCTATACATCGTACTACAGTAAGGATAACAGAGTTCCACTTCAGTTATGAGTGAGGATCTAATATTGGAAGTAATTATATCTAAGGGGATAGTACAGTTTTGGCAAATCTGGAGAACCTGATTCATCAAAAACTATTTCAAACAACCATTATTTTTGTAGATATCGTCCTGTTTCCTCGCATGCATTGGAGGAATCAAGTCGCATGTGATTCTCAGTTTGGTTCACGTATCGGAAGTTTCATGTGTTCGTATCTCGGGGCTCGGATGGTATTGGGTCTTATTGACTACTGTCCATAATTTCCGAGAATCACATGGAATAACAATCAGCGTGCATCTTCAGCATTAAAACAACTGTCCAGATTGTACAGTTGGCCACACAGCGTTGTCACCTTTGACCGAGATGGTAACCTCAAATCCACTAGTTGTAAGCTCAATTCATTGCCACGAATGAGTCCAACTGTAAGTATTTTGTAAATCTTGTAGTTCTTAAAAACATAAAGTTCTTTAACAGACAAATTCGAGTACCGACTCTGCACAATCCATTATTGCTATGAATTTATATATTGTATGTATTTTCATGTATTGCATGTATTCTGTAAATCCTGTAGTTCCTAAGGAATAACATTCATTAATTTAACAACCAAATCCCAAAGAAAGATCCGACTCTGTTTGCACTCTCTATTATTACTATGTATGTTCTCCTTCCCCTCCGTGTGTGTGTGTCAATTGAGGCAAGACATTGAGGTAATGCGATAATGACCCTTAATGACTCCAAACTACCCGTAGTGTACACTGTCCATGTCCACTCGACGCATTACGTTGTTTGCTGGACGTGTCGTTATGGATTATTTTGATGTGTGTGTGTGTTGACGTATGACATTAAGGGGGTAG